>BCLG01001455.1:0-21649 GCA_001602295.1 Zoysia matrella | reverse complement strand
GCCTCGAGATTCACCTGCATTACCAGAGCCCAATCATGGTAATTGGCACGAGTTAGCACCGGGTAAACGATTGAGGCGCTGGCCTCCCTGATGACCGGCCGCTCGACTGCGACTTCCTTCCCGGCGCTGCCGTCGGAAGGAGTCTTGCTGCCAGCCGAGGCGCTGCCATCGACTGGCTTCTTCCCGGACATGATCGAGCGGCGAGCTGGCTCTGATGCCACGTGTTGGCGATAGACACTGATCACTGCATAATTGCACGAGCTTGAAGACTCAACGCACGCGAGGAACTGGAAGTTTTTCTGGTGCTGCTTCAAAGTTGCAGCCCTTTTTTTTTTGTTCGTTATTTAAAGATGCAAGATACAAGCCTGGACGCTTTCACGTCCGGCTACTGCGCCACGACGCGCACTGTACGGCATGGCGCTGGACCAGTTCGACACGACGTCCTCAACAGAACGTGCTCGCCAAGTCAGGCGCCGTGGCATGCAGACTCGGCCACGATGCGAACGCTGCGCATCTCAAGCCAACTAACACGAACATGCATTGACTAGAAACTAAACATGCATATGTGACGGGATTAAGTCTAACAGAGGTGACAGCGCCCAGCTGCCGCCAGTCTACGAACTCTGGCAACTCGAAAATACCTTCGTACATGAAACCCGGCACGGCCGCCGCGCGGGGCTCCTCCCGTCGCAGGTCGTTGATGCGGGAGTCGGCGAACGTGGAGCGGAACTCGTCGCGGCCCATGTCGCCGTAGTGGTTGACGCGGAGGCGGTAGGAGCGGTCACCGTGCTTGTTGTGCCTGTGGATGAAGTGCACGTTGTCCTTGAAGATGCTGAAGCGGTGGGCCCTCTCGCCGTGGTGGCGGTGCACCTTGTGGTGCGCCCGCCATCGCTCGTACAGGTCCCACAGAGCCTGCTCCGACGCAAGGTCACTCTCGTTGAACGGGATGGCGCGGCAGAGCTCGACGGCCGCCATGGACGACACCAGCACCACTAGGACCACCAGAAGAAGCTGCCTGTTAGCCATCGTCCAAGTGTGAGCTAGCTAATGGCGGTTGATCACTGTGAATTGGAGTCTGAGCTGATGAGTTGAGGACGACTATGAAGAGACGTATTTATAGCACGGATTTGCTACGGGGGCCGCGAGCTTTGCGGCAGGAAAGATTTGAATCTACTCTAGTTTGTGCTAGCGATAACAGAAACGAGGGTAGATTAGACGGTGTCAGATTATTTCTGCCGGGGAATTGGGATTGTTGCAGCGGCAAGTTGGCATTTCTAGTTTTAATAAAAGTCAATTTTCCTCAACTTTAATTAATAATATCTAAAAATTAAAAATAGTTTAATATTAAAAGTTATATAATATAAACATTTATTTCATGATAAATCTAGTAATATAATTTGTATGCAATAAAACTTCATAATTTTTTTATTATTAATAATTTAATAATTAAAGTTAAAAAAATTAATTTTAAACAAAGCTAGAAATGGAACAGAGAGTACTTCGGCTGCGCGTTCTAGGATAGCTTTGCGTCGAAGATTCAGGTCAGATTCATTCGCGCCTACATTGACGGGGCGTTCTGGTTCGTTCGTGGACTGGTTTGTAGCCGGCCTGATTGATAGGTGTGCAATTTTATGGACTTAGACACAGTTATTGCTTGATAGCTTGCTGTGACGGCGGTCGAGAAGATTGCGGTGTTGATGGCGGTCGGGAAGGCCGAGGCGATATCTGATGGAGTAACTTGGTTGCAGCTGCTATGGCGTTCGTGGTCGCATTGGGCTTTTATATATGTTTCTCATACAGTATTTTCTGTAGTCTCCGCATAGTAAAAAAAATGACATGTCACTGGAGGAGGCTAGAAGAGAATTATGATTTGCTTCAAAGTTGCTAGTACAACGACAAATGATAACAAGAAAGCTGCGGTGAAACGGTGTAGTAGCTATGTTTTTTAATGTAAGCACTTTCAATCGTTTAGAGATTCAGGAGTGAGTACTGAAAAGGGAAACAAATTTCTCGATCGGGGTCATGGTTAATTGCTTACTGCTTTACCAATTTCACTCTCGGTTTCACCTCAAAGCTCGTGTATCCTAGATCGAGATCCTTTGTCTTGGAGACGGAAAGGGAGAAGCCTGCAGCATGTGCATGGTGCACATAGTAGCTTGAGAGGGGACACTCGATCCTCTATGTTACTAATAACATTACATAGTACCAGCAACGGTCATATGATGCACTATGGTGGTACTCTTCCTCATGATGTAGCAGTAGATCTGGGTCATCCTTTTTGGGATGGTTAACATGAAACTAAAGTTTGATCATTGTAGCTTTTACTCTCTTCATTCTTTAATTGATATCACCGTTGACTTTAAATTTAACTTATGACCATTTGTATTATTCAAAAAAATTGATAAATTTTATATATTTTGATATAATTTAATTTATCATTAGTTATTTAAATCACAACTTAAAAATTTTACACATTTGAGTAAATTTTTTAAATAAAACAAATAATCAAAATTGAATTTAAAAGTTAACGTCGATATCAATTAAAGAACCGAGAGAGTAAGCACTTTTGCCTCCAATTCTGAGGATCTGAAATCCGGTCCATAGTCCATGAAAAGAAAGCAAGCGTGGTTCAGAGACCTCCCTCCGCCTGATGAACTGCTAAGAACACAATAAAAGAGAGAATGAGGGATGCAATTCAGCTAGGCACATCTCACGCAAACAGGAATCTTGGGACATGCATGCAAGGAGAGACGCAGAGCGTTGCGCGGGGCTACCTCGACGGTTCATGCCCCCTCCTAACTTTAACACTACTAGTTGGCGTGCCTTTTAGGTCCACTTCATCACTTTTCATAAGGTCAATTATTTTGAAGTCATTGCAGCATTTGGAGCTTAAAAAATGCCTATAAAAGTAGACAATGAAGTTACTCCACCAATATTATATTTTTCATCAAAATATGCTGATAATATGAGTAAATTTCACAAAATTATATGTATTTTAATAATATTATCACAAAACTACAGATTTAAATCTTAGTTTCAGAAAACTACATATTTACTACAGTAATATTCAGAAGCATTACATAAAATATGTAGTTTTATGATAAATTGAATATAAAATCCGCAGTACTGAAATAAATTGGATACAAAACAAGTAGTTTTGTGATAAATTAGATACAAATCTGTAGTTTTTTTAAAAATTATAGCTTAAATCTGCATTTTGTTATAATACTTATAAAATATATGTAGTTTTATAAAATTTACTCTATTATTTTTTTACTGAATTTACCCGTTGTTTTCCCATATTCCATTTCTCATTGAGACGAACTGGGATTATTTTTTTGATCAGATGAAATTGGGAGTTGAAATACAAGGTTTCGACATTTCCCTCCGAATAACAATATTGGTTGATGAATAACACAAGGAATATATGAATAATTTTTTGAACTGCTAGCTTATGCATAGCTTTCATATATACCTCATTGTTATGCCACTCTGTACTGCATTACCTTAGATTATTGTATATTACATTTCGTGGTCATATTATACTTTAGTACACTGCATTATTACAGTACAATTTAGGTAGCGCACATAATTTTGTCACACGCATGCTACCTTTTTTTTTTTCTTCCCTCACCAAAACAGACACAATCCCTAAATATAAGCTAGAAACTGTAGTGATCCTGGTCACGTTCAGACGTGCTGTTTGCTAATACGTATGAGTGGTGCGTTCGGATGCACAAGGGATAGTTCATTGGGAGGCACTTTCCCTGGAGATGAGCGCGCGCCGTGTCGTGGGCACCGGGTTCGGCGAGGTCTTTACAGGGAAGGACGCCTCCATAGCGATGCCGCAGAGGCCGCCGTTGCCGACGCCGCGCTGCATCCGGATGTAGCCGCCCTCGCCCCACTTTGGGCCCCATGAGTTCTTCACGATCCAGTACGGCGTGCCGTCGTCGCTCACGCCGTACCCAACCGCCGCCACGCCGTGGTCCAGGTCGGTGCCACACTCCCCAGTGAACACGCCCTCCGAGTAGAACTGGAACGCCTGGCCGCCGGCGTCGATGGCCACGGACACAGTCTGGTTCGCCACCGCCTTGGCCAGAGCCTCCTCGCTGCTGGCGGGCACCATCTGGTGCCCGTCGATCACCACCAGTGGGGTGCGGCGAGACCTGACGTTGTCGCAGGTGCCGTTCGCCGCGCGGTACGGGTAGGCCGCCTCGGTGGTGACGCCTCCATGGGCCTTGACGAACTCGAAGGCGTTCTGCATGAGGCCGCCCTGGCACCCATCCTCTGCCGTGTCGCAGTCGATCAGCTCCTGCTCCGAGAGGGACACCAGCTTTCCAGTTCGGATGGCGTTGAGGCCCTCCATGGCCACCACAGCCGAGAACGCCCAGCAGCTGCCGCACTTGCCCTGGTTCTTAACGGCGGTGACCGCGCCCATCTGGCGCCAGTCCACAGACCGCGGCAGGTCATAGACGCCGTCGTACATGAACCCCGGCACGGCCGGCGCGCGGGGCTCCTCTTGCCGTAGCTCGCTGATGCGGGAGTTGGCGAACGTGGAGCGGAACTCCTCGCGACCCATGTCGCCGAAGTGGTTGAGCTGGAGGCGGTATGGGTGGTCGCCACGCTTGTTGTGCCGGTGGATGAAGTGCACGTTTTCCTTGAAAATGCGGAAGCGGCGGCCCTTCTCGCCGTGGTGCCGGTGCACCTTGTGGTGCACTTGCCACCTTTCGTACAGGTTCCACAGGGCCTGCTCTGACGCCAGGTCACTCTCGTTGAAGGGGATGGCGCGGCCCAGCTCCACGGTCGCTACGGACGACAGCGCCACCGCCAGAGCCACCAGAAGGAGCTGCCTACTAGCCATCGTCGTTCAAGTGTGTGCTACTCCACTAGCAAATGGAGAACTCGAGAACTCTCGACGATCACTCGACTTGGAGTATGATCCGGTGAACGGGGACGAGAATGGAGGGTCCGTATTTATAACACGGAGCAGCAACATGATGTGCGTGGCCTTTGCCTTTGCGGCGGGAAGAAACGATTTGAATTGGATTGATGGCGGTAACAGAAAGCGGACGGAGATGGCGTCAGATTCCGCTCGGAAGTTGGGAATCGGGGTCGGCGGCGGCAGATGCTTCAGCTCTGGTTCGTCCGGATGGTCGTGGTCGTAGCCGGCTTCTTCGTGGTAGCCATGGTTCATGGATGGCCGTGATGGCGGCGAGGAGATGAAGGGCGGTGTTAATGGCGGTCGCGGAGGCCGAGGCGGTGTTAACCTTGCCGCGACAAGCATCGCGGAAGCGGCGACCTAAGATTCTTCGATATTTTCAGGAATCGTGGAAGACAAACTGAAATACGGATTTGAGAAATCTGCTGCCCAAGAAGTTAATAAACGATGTGGCAATTTTTCCTTTGCCTAGTGTTGCGTGCCTGCAGTTAGCGAGATGCGGCAGCATACGCGATGCAGATTTAGTAGAAGATGGAGCCTGCACTTGCGAATGGATTAATGGGTTCTACAAAAGGAAAGGATGTTGCCAGCACTACGTTTGCTGCTTTACTGATTAATTTGGTTTCAGGCGGAGTTTCTTCTGCGGACCACCAGCACATGACGCTGACGCAACTGGCAAGCTATTTTAGTTGCAATTGGAATATCAAGCCTGATAGCACCAAAACAGTACAACATCCCCGAGCTGGCAGCCCAACGGCACTAACAGAACTACGACAGCAAACGGGAGACGGCCATCCATCTTTTAACAGCTTACAAAAATTGAAGGGCTACCATCAAGGCCAAAGGCATATATTTTGTGGCTATCACGATTATCCGTCAAGCAAAATATCAATGGACAACAGATAAAGACATGGCAGAAGAGAATCCATTCTAATTGACCATGATTGTGTGGGGGCAGTAACCATGATTGTGTGGGGTGCTACTGCCATGAGCCAATATCCCAGCACATCCAACTACTGCCACAGTTAAGCTAACTTTGGTAAGACTAGTGAATGTAACCAAATTGGTGACGAGGGACCACGTTGATTGTGCCCCCGTTTGAGCCCATCCAATAGGGATCGGTACTAAACAAGCTTAACTACTAATGAAATTGCGAGCGGATACTACAACTGGTTCTGAGAACTAATGGAATGTACAATTTTCTTCTACTATTTCCACAGCTACTGTTAGTTTTTCGCCGCCTTGTTTAAATGACCCGTCCTGCGCTTGTGACGGCTGAAATCCGAAACAAACCTGAATGTCCGCTCACACCCTGGCTCGTGACAAACATAAGGTCTGTCGCCTGTATGGACCCTCATATGCTCTGTCCTTGCCCACTGCCATTTGAATGCCATACTGCAGCCCTTCCACGAGCATTTAAGTGGACGATCATCAGCATGGACCTTACGGTGCTGCAGCAGGTACTTGTGCGAGAAGAACTTCTTCTGACAGCCCCTAACTGGGCAGATATCCTTCTTATGCAAAGCCAACTCCTTTTTTGTGGCAAAGCTCATAGAACAGCCCTCGACATCACATTTGTACTCTCCTACGTGCTCTGGAGCACTTGGAGCCTTTCCTTTTCCTCTCTTTGTTTCTTGCTTTGCTCCTACTTTAGTCTTCTGCTTACAAACAGAAAGCTGCTGTTTTGTGTCAGAACTAGTTGAAGATCCTTTCATGTCAGATGGCTGCTCTTCATCCTTCAGATCCGTTGCACTTGGAGTTCTTCGCTTTTGGGCTCTAGTTTTCATCAAATTTTTCATCTCTGCTTTAGTCTTCTGACTTGGTGATCTTGCTCTCAAACGACTAGCAGGACCATTATTGTCCTCTTTAACCATCGCATTTTGCTGCTCTTCTTCCATCTTTGAATTCAGCATACTTTTTTTATTTGCAATCCTTGTGCTGCTACGGAGCACCACACAAGCTGGCAAGAGACGTGAGGCTTCTTCGGCACCTTGTATTGCTTTGGAACTGTCATCTTCAGTTTGTTTGGGCTTCTTTGTGCTTGGTTTCTGCACAGGTGCTTTGCCCCCCTTGCTTGTTTGTTCTATAACTGTTCTGCTGTTACTCTTTCCTGTGGAGACTTCGGCAGCACTTTCTAATGCTTTCGAACTGTCCTCATAAGTAAGTTTTGGTTTCTTGGTGTTTAATTTCTCCACAGGCTCTTGCTCCGTCTTACTTGTTTTTTCTTCAATTTCTCTCTTTCCTTTGGAGGCTTCCTCTCTACTTGAATTGTCAACTAGATCACCTTGTGTTTTCTGATCATGATGATACAAACAGACCTCATGTGTTTCATCTGGTTCCTGATTTTCAATTCTGTGAGCAAGGTAGGGATGGACCTGGTTTGACATCCATACTTTTCCGCACCACCGACCAGCCAGGACTACTTTCTTCTGCCTGCCTTGTCTTCTGGCATAAGTCTTCAGCTTTACTGGCGAGTTATTAGGAGAACTGCAGCCAAATGCCTTATAGATAACTCTGTTGTATGGCAATTGCTTGTTGTATAAAGGAGACTTAGCAAGGTTAGCACTATAGTAAAGATTAATGCCCAGCTTTACAGCCCAATCACTATATGTTGGTATTGTTTCCTCATCCCGCACAACTTCCTGTATCTGTGTCCTATCCTCCAGACTGGCTTCTCTGAAATGAATGTCTTTCCAATCATAATCAACTTCCATTTCTTCAGCAAGCAATCTTGCTTCAGCTTCTATTTTGGGATATTCTGTACAAATCATGATAAAGAGATCAATCAAGGTTTTGAGAATCTAGAAAAAATGGCTATTATTTAGTATCATAAACAATGGAAATACTGAAAAGTCACAATGCACCGAAGCTAATATGTGTAAGTGCTGTGCTGCCTCTGAATAAGAAAGGACAACAGCTTAGAGGTTAGAACAATATTTTGATGACCCATGCAAAAGTACTCAAATGGTCAATGCTTGGCGACCGGTCGAAGAATATGCAGATATGCCCAAAGTGGTGAATAAAAAAAAACAGGGAAACTATTGTATCACATTCAATTAAATAATTAACCGAGCCAGTGACTGACCTGGACGACACAAAAGAACAATATGGACACCACCAATAGATTGAAGTTGCATCTCAACCTCGGCAGCGTGTTCGAGACAAAATACATGCATTCTTGAGGAATCCTTATCTGGTTTCACGATCGGTCTGACTAAGTCATTCATTGCAGCTGTAGAGCTTCTGTTACCATCCATAGAGAATGCAGCACTGTTATGGCTAGCATCATGATTTGTGCCACAAATTGGCTCATTTAAAGTGTTGTTCAAGCTTGGTGGTTCACACTGAACCTTCTGTTGTGTTGCTGATGGTCCAAAACCTTCCGAAAGCATCAATTTAAGTTGATACTTATTTCTTGTGCGAACACCTTTTGGTCCATTGGGGATATTTGGCCTACTAATACATTGCGAATTCTGGGATTGCTGGCATTCTTTGGTACTTGCGGTCACTTTTGTTCCATTGAAATCGCAATCACTTGCACAATTGGGTTGAGATTCAGCCCTGGGACTAGATAATTTATTTGAGTCATTAGACGCCTGAAGCACTTTGTTTCGAACATCTTCATCAGAATCTGAACGGTTCCCATAAGCAGATGCCAAAAGATCAAGAGCAGAGTTCCTATTGATAGGTGCTACATGAGACATTACTTTGTTAATATCTGAATCAATATCTGATTCTGGGTATTAATTAAAAATACATAGATTGAATCAGACGAAAATGTTAATTTATTTCTGAAGTCAGAAGAAGGTTAAATGTACTGTTATCTAAGCAGCTAGAATACATATATCCAGACTCTGGTGCTTCTATGTTTGAAACGTTAAAGGTATAATAGGCAAGTTATTATTGTAATTCCCTAATTTCGGTTTCCCTCATGTAACCTCTATATGTAGTACCCATTGGAGCTATTATCAATTAAATCCAATTCCCTAACATGAAATTTGTGTGATGGGTACCAGGATGCTTGTAGCTAAGGATCAGCTATCAACATAAAATTAGCATAGTATATTGTCCATTGTCATGATAAAAACAATGAGGAAACAATTTGGCAACTAAAACATAAAAAATAAACATATTCACACTAACACACAAATTTCTAGCTAACATCTACAAAAAGAGCATAAATTGCCCCAAGGTTCGATTGCCAGATAATGGCATGATACCAGAACCATGAGAGTGCAAGATTCAATGCTAATTTGAATTCTCAGGTACTTATGTGTCTAATAGAACTTCCACACAGCTACATCTCATCTACCTCTTGAATTCTGATTGCTCTTTTATTTTAGGATGCAAAATAGGCACTCTTATCTTTTGGACTGCTTCATGAAAACACTACGTCTATAGGGTGCAAATTTTTTTAAGCAACAAATCACAAAAGGGAAGCACAAAATTAAAATATATGCAATGTACATTGTAATGTGTATGACTTACATAAAATGCCACCGTCTGTCCATGCATTACCACTCCTTGATGCACCTGGAAGATTACTTCCTCCATAACCAATAAGTTGATTGTCAATCAAATTATTATCAGCAGACATAAAAAAGTTTGCTGCAGGCTCCCTTGGTTTGATGACTGCCACACATGAAAAACTCAAAATCCCACAAGTGACACAGGATAATAAACCCTGATCTAAAAGACCAGCAGTACTGATTTCTGCATTATGTGCCACAGATGAAGAAGACATGTTTACACAGTCATACATGCATGTTGTAGGTGGGTTTCCTGGGCAAACTGATGATGTGTTTCCTTTGACTGAAGGAAGTGCACCATTCTTACCAAGTGTTCCAGTCAGTGATAAGGATCCTGAAACTTCTTCATTAGTGCACATGCTATCTAGTACCCTGGACTTACTAATCACTCGAGATTTTGGGACGAAATTTGACTGTGCAGGACCATTGTGGTCATTTGTTGGAAGAATTACACAAGAACACCCATCATTCACAAAACGGCTAAGCAGTTTATTGTCTTCAATAACATTTTGAACAAATATCCTTTTGATCATTTGTTCCCCATCGCATTTCTTTTTCTCCTTTAATCTAGAGCTTCGTGGTTCCATAGCCCCACAGGACAGATCCCTAGGAACATACAAGTCATAACCAAATCAAATAAAGGATTCAGATAAGTACATAATGTGGGACTTCATGAATCATAGAGATAGAGGCACAATGTTCTAAAGTCATAGCTAATGTTAATGAAGCACAAAAACACCGCAAATTTGCAACTTGACCTGATTTGCAGAAAGGGAAATGTAGATACCAAATATAGATATCACTGAACCAAAGCTTTACATGAGTTAATACATGGCAGTTCTTGATGCCCAACCTACATAGTATGTTGGAACAATGAAAACAATAAAACACAGACGAACTGGATTAAATCAGTTTCTTCTCTCTGGGGGGCGGGGGCTAAAAATTAGTATATCATAAGAAAGGCCTGACCATGAAGCATGCAAAGTATGATGTATTACCTCAAGCACATCGACATTGCAAGTTCATAAAGCAATTGATAGTGAGACACCATGGGAGGACGATTAATTGAGGCTCTGCGGACTGCTGCCTCTTTCGCGACTCTCAGCCATTCCGGAGTAGCTATATTTGATGCTTCCGCGAAATTGAATCCTGCCCAAATATAAACATTCCTTATACTTCAACATGGAGAATTGCTCGCATAAAAGAATGCAAGTAATGAACAATTGACAGTCTAAATTCACTTTATGCAGCATGTAATAGAAAGGAGAAAAAAATGCATGAGGTCATACGCACTTTTGTGGTCATAAAGCCGCACCTTGCATATGCATTTACACAGCCATGAGCAGAGCTAAAGTAAACCCGAGGGGGTTGCGCTTGTCCTATGGTTGCAAGGTTTTTGACACGTGGGTGCGAACATAATGAGAATTTAGATCCCATCCCTATTAATTACATTTTTTACGTGGGCGCAGCCACAACAACACGGAAATAAATTATGAGAGACTTAGTCTCACATTCACATAATTCAAGAAAGATCTTATTCTGCATGTGACACATGTCCTATCCCAACGACAAATCAGCTTTTCTTTTTTTTTCGTGTCTCTAATTTGTAAGTTGATTTGCAGTTATGATAGGACATGTGTCTCATGCAGAATAAGGTCTTTCTTGATTTGTGAGACCAGGTATCTCAAAATTTGTTTCCCACCAATATCCATCAATATAAATCAGCCCATGTACACAGCAGTGAGATCGACAAAGTCAATATCAAGGGTCCAAAACATAAAAGTGTAATCAGGAAAGGAATAGGTTGACGATTATTTTTCCTACACTATAAGTTGAGGATTGTTTTCAGAATGTAACATTCATTTTGTTTTCCATAAATTATTTGTCTCTGAAGTACGAAACTGAAGGGGAGCCTTGGCGCAGCAGTAAAGCTGTTTCTTTGTGACCATGAGGTCACGGGTTCGAGTCCTAAAAACAGCCTCTTGCAAAGATGCAGGGAAAGGCTGTGTAGAAAAGGCCCAAAGAAGTCGGACCCTGCGCAAGCATAAAGTCCCTGCACTGGGCTGCCTTTTTTTAGAGAATGAGACTGCCACAGATACAACTGTCTGGTACAAACTGTAAACAGTCCAGAGATACTCCTACATCTCTAGTTTTCTTTTGCGTCTGGATTCTGTATTAATGTTGATGCCAAAAGAGTGTGGTTTTCACTGCCATACACTTTAAATATATAAAAAAAAACTCAACCTGCGGGGGTAAGACCGCCCCCACGGTATTACATTAAGAAGACCTTCTCACGCAGGTTCTTCACTGTTTTAGACATTCAATTCCATATATTTACAGATTAAAAGGGATTGACATCAAGGCATGGGCCAGATAGGCATAAATTTGTAAGCAATGAGATAGATACATTGCATAGGAATAGAAAATTGTCTCCTTTTTTTCTCGGTGAGGTAAAAGGGACGATTTTCAGTGAGTAACTCTTGAGAGTGCTCACCATGACTGAAACCGCTGTGATATGCTCCAGGGAAAGTGACCACGAACTCCCCTGAATTCTGCACCAATCTGTTGCCACACACAGAATCAAAAGTTCACATCAATCACCTAACGTATGAAGAAGGTATTCCGTAATGAAAAAAAAAAGCAGTAGAATAAACCTGCAGCAGGGAATCCCTGATTCCACAAGCACTTCAGGGGACATCACCGTGGTCTTGTTCCCCAGCATCGCGAAGGTTTCTGCACCCAAAATCACGATCCGGAAAAATTAATCACCCAGCCCAACAGTTAACAGCAGAATAAAACAGAGGAAACGCTGCGCCTTACCTAAGGTGTTGACATCGCCGCCGTACCCATGGACGCGCACCACGTCCTCGAAGGCGAGCGCGGCGTCTCCCGGCACCCCGTACCACGTCTTGGGGGCCCCGGAATGCATGTAGTTGACGCTGTGCAGGTCGTGGTCCTCGACGTGCCACGCGAACCAACTGAACATCATGGCGACGTAAAGCATCGGCGTGGTGACACCGGGGACCTCCTCCCACAAGAACCGCAGCAGCGAGCGGGGGCTCCTGGCGACGCCGCGCATGTTCCAGGCCGTGTCGCCGACGTTCGCCTGCGCCGGGGCCGCGGGTTGCTGCTCGGGACGGCCGGCGCAGGGGACGAACCCCGAGCCCGACATATCGCTGGCGTACTCCACGGTGACAGGGCGGTCGGCCATGGCGCGCCAGAAGAGCGCCTCGACGTCGAGCGGCGACAGCTGCTTGGAGGCGGGGACGTTGAGGTGGGCGAGGAGGGCCTTGCGCGTGGCGCCGGCCTTGGCCTCGAACTGCGGGAGCGTGTATCGGTGCGAGGAGCGCCAGACGGGCTTGACTGCGGGACGCGGGCGGCGCGGGCAGAGGCCGACTTGCTGGTGCCGGGTTGGGAATGTCGGGGAGGGATCGTCCGGGTGGAGCGCGGCGAAGGAGCGAGTGAGGTAGGCGAGCGTGGTCCGCTTGGGCGGCGGCGGGTGCGGCGGCACCACCTTGCAGATGCCGAAGGGCGCGGCGACGGGCTCGATCTTAAGGATGTAGGCGACGGGGTCGGCGAACTCCGCCGCGGTGGGGTGGAACTCGGGCGCCACGGGAAGGGACTTGAGCCACGAGGGCACCTGGTCCCCCGGCGACGGCGGCATGGCGGCGGCCGTCGGGTTGGGGGAAATCGATCTCGTAGTCGGCGGCGCGCGTTACTCGTGCATTCGTCCGGAGCAGAGGAGGGGTTGGGGGGACTCGAGGGGTTTGAGAGTGAGGAAGGAGGGGAGGGAGGGAGTGAGGCGAGACGCGAGGGTAGCGTGCGGGCTTTACTGCAACCGCTGCTGCCGTTTGCGGTGGCGCTCCCGGACGCGGACTGCTGGTGCCGCCGGCACAGTCCCTTGCGGTTGCTTTTGCGGTTCCTCGCCTGCGGGTTGCGCTTTTTGGACAGTTTTCGATTTTTGTTTTGGATCCCGCCTCTCTCAATGGTATAGCAAATGATTGTTTTGATTTTGATGTTCTCTCTGGCGCCGCGATGGAAGGGCCGAAGGGTAATTGTGCGGTTTAGAGCAACTAAAAATTATATAAAAATTATTTTAAATTTGTTGATTTTAGCTACTTCCTCTATCTCAAATAAATATATTTTTTTTATTTTGACACCACATTTGATTACTCATCTTATTAAAAAAAATTTACAAATATGAATATAAATAAGTTAAACTTTAAATGTTTGTAATAAAAAACAGTTCAAAATAAAATAAATAATATTGTCATAAAAAACTAATAAAAATGAATATGATCAAACGTGATATTTAGGTAAAAAAATATACAGTACTTATTTTGATACAGATGGGGTAGTCTGTAAAATAAAACATCCTCCAAGATACTAAAGTCAGACAACACCATCTTTAAGAGAGAATTCTTTATTTGGCCTTTAAAAATTTCCGTTTTCTTCCTTGTTTTTTTTAACTTCTTCATTCGAACAAAATTTTATCTTTCATTTTTTTTCCCTTTCTATTAGTTTGGGCCACTAATGATATTAAGTTAGGTGTGAAATGAGTCAAATGACCATTTTACTCCTTTAAAAAAATGAACCACTATAAGTTCAACGTGCATTTGTGACAATTTGATGGTACACTATAAAATGAAATCGTAACATTGTTAAATTTTTTTAATATATACTATATATTTAACATAAAAGCATGATAATATTAACTTTTTAACAAATTCAAGCTGACACTGTTGGTTCATTTTATGTGAGGGGTAAAATAGTCATTTGATCTCATATTTAACACCGTTAGAGGTCTAAACTAACAGAAAAGCAAGAAATGAATGATTGATGAAATTTTGTTTGAATAAAAAAGTTCGAGAGAATTCCTTCCTGGCCTTAAAAAGTTCAGCACTTCCTTCTTTGACCCTTTTTATTTCAAACTTCTCTATGAGGACCAAATTCAAGTTTCTATCTTGTTCTTTCCGTTAGTTGAGACCACCAACGGTGTTAAGTAAAAGGTAAAATGATCATATTACCCTCTCTCAGAAAATAAAACCAGCACAATTTTAATTTGCATTGTGTCAATCTGAGTGTAACATGAAAGCATAACTTTGTTTATTTATAGGACAAAGTTAGTTCATGTTAGAAAATAGTGTATGCTTATTTTATGAGAAGGGTAAAGTGGTCATTTTATCCATCACTTAACACTCAGAAAGGAACGGAAACTTGAATTTAGTCTTGATAGGATAGTTCGAAATAAAAAGGGTCTAGGAAGGAAGCACTCGCTTAAAAAAAGTCCAAGAAGAAAGCAGTGATTTTTTTTAACCAAGAAAGGAATTTTCTCAATCTTTAAATACTTGCCAATCCATATTCACAAACTGCCATTTTTTTCCTCCTCACGATCGGTGGGGTCCCCTTGGCAGTGCTGCGCCGGCTTTTACCAAGGACGACGTTTGCACGAACCACAAGTCAACTTCTGCTTCACGGCTTCACCTGGGGCTGGGGGCTCATCTACTTCCTCGCCTTGCTCTCCGGGCTCCTTAGCTTCACCGACAGCGTCACGGACATGGACCGCAGAGCCTACTACGGGTGTGTCCACCTGCGACTTGGAGCTCTTCAAGACTTCAACAACAAGCTGAGTGGTCCCTCTTCGGCATGGGGAGGATATGGAGAAGCGGGCTCGAGGAGCTGAAGAAGAGCAAGAAGTTGAACATGCGGGGCTACTTGCATGATCAGCGCCGCCGTTTTCATGGCTTTCGCCTTCTGCGACGCTGGCGTGCACAGGTTCCTCGCCGGCTTCCTCTTCATGATCTTTCCCTCCACCAGGAATGGCGTGGGCGATGACGGCCCTGCAGCAACAGGTCGTCTGACGAAGTACATGTGCGACAGCTCTGAGCTCACTCTGGACCATGGATACCAAGTTGTAGCGGAGGGAATAGTACAACTACTTAACCAGATGGTCTCTCGCGTCACACACACACACACATATATATATATATACATAGGAGTATCTCGTTCGGGGCTGGGCATCATGTTCGGCGGTCCGTCGTCGAAGTGGGAGAATTGCCTTGTGTCCTGGGCTGGGCCTCTCATTTTCATACTGTTAATGGCTTGAAACCCAGTAGGCCGCGGATGGTCGCAGGCCTCGCGGCATACCCATACTTTCAGGCCAGGTCCAAGAAGCTGAATGTTTGCTGGATCGGAAGGCCTAAAAGGCCCACATGTTGTGTTTGCTGGTCGCAACATAGCATGAGGGTAGTGTACTCGGCCGTCAGGCCCGTAACTGCCTCGTTAACTTCACGTGTCGCTTGGCATGCAGTGACAGCACTTCGACAGTCAACTGTCGACGATCTAGCTCCCGCAGCGTGTAACCAAGATCGGTATTCTGTATCGGCCGTCTAGAATTGGAACGCGTGTAACTAAGATCGCTAACAAACAGAACCTAGAAATTCATATGGCTCTCGATCGTGGGCGAATGTAGGAGTAGCAAGCAGCAGGACACTGCAGCGACACGTTCCATCTGTGGCCACGCTTGCCTTCTCGTTTAAGGCTCGCTGAATCTCGAAGCGCTCACCGCTCACGCACGGCACGAGCCGAATCTCCGCCGCGGCTAGCGCATGGACACGTACGCGATCCGATCACCTCCGTTCACGAGCGAGTGGGAAACCAGTAACCACAACCTCCTCCCCACAATGCACATGCGCTTGCCGACCAGCCGCGGTGCGGGCGCCCGTGGATCGACATGGACAGGAGACCGGACCCCCACCGGCGACCGCGCTGAATCCACGGTCTCGAATAAGCCGCGCGGCGCGGCGCGGGCACTGGCGAGCCGAGGCGGCGGTCTCGCGTGCCCAGACAAAGTCCCATTAAACTAAGCGCGGGGTAACATGGCGGGCGGACCGGATGAGATCAGATGTGTACGTGCGCGTCGCCGTCCGGGCGCTGATCACGGCGCCAGCGGTGACGCGACCAACCATGGCCACTACAAGGCATTCAATCCGCTCCTCCGTCCGCGGCACGAGTTCAGGGGACCGGGTCGAGCTCGACCACCGGAGGGGGAGCGGATAATCTCCGTCGAATCAGATTTCAAGTCGCTGTCGCCGCCGACCCCGGACCTGCCCACCTGATCGCGGCCGCTGTTCTGTTTCCTTCGATTCGCTTTCGGGTTTATGTGATCGCGATCGGTTGCGCTCCACTGCCACACCTAATAAGAAGCAATGCCAGTGTCCCTCTTCAGACCAAGACCACTTGCTTAAGAAGCAGTGCCAGTGTCCCTCTATAGACCAAGACCACTTGCTTCACTCGTTGGGCATTTCTTTAAAGTTTAGGTATACGGTTGGCAGGTTGCTGAAAAAGCAAGGCTTTTTGCTACAACTTCGCAATTCGGTTACCGTAGGCCCCGTTTCGAGTGCAGATGTGCATCAGTTCCTGCATTCGAAAGAGAAATCAGCACGCTTCGCCCGTCTATCATAACCCCGCCTAACACAACGCAAATTTGGCGGAAAGCTGGGCCCTTCTTTAAAACTGAACCAAATACAGCATCATGCAGAAGCCACATGAACCGAACGAAACCTAACAGGTGTAACCTATCAAAGACCCCGTGATTTTTGCAAATGTTCGTCTTCACACTATTGATTTAACATTCTAACAAAAATCTAGAGATGCTCTAAGTTCAGAGCACGGTTCATTTCCCTCTATTCTTAATGGTCCGGGCCACTGGCTTGATTCAGCGATGATTTCGTAAGAAGTGGTTAGTTAACGGTGAATAGGGTAGATTGTTGAAAAGCAGTTTCTGCTTAGCTTTTGCAGTTCAGCGCAAGCTGGCAACTTTCCACCGCTTCCATGTTTGGTATCCGTAAACCTGCTGCTGCCTTTTTCTTTTCCCTTTTCTCGGACTCAAACCTGCTACCGCTTGTTTGGTGAATTTGCAGCGTAAAACAGCAGGGGTACATCAGTAAATGCTTGCGCAAACAGAGCAATGCAAAATTACTTGTCTACACTTCAGTAGAGCGCTGAAAAAAATGGAGATAACGATTATCTGAAAAGCAAGGCAACATATGCAGTTTACAAAGCTTTTATAATTTATACGTACTGTATTGCTGAAGTTAACGGAGATTATATACAGGGTAGAGTGAGAAACAAGACATTAGAACCCACACACAGTGGCACTGCCCTCTCATTGTACTTACATCACGCGTATTTATAATTTCTGATCCTAGTAGATTCGATTTGCCGAATTTAACCCCTCAAACTCATCAGGCTGAACATTGCTGTTAGACTGAGCTGAAACTTTTGCTCTGTCATTCACGCAAACACGCTCCCAAAAAAACCCAGAAGTTTGCAAGAAAATCGATCGATTGGGGATTGCTCGCTCTACACTTGGATGAAGGAGTGGCAGGGGACTCCCATTAGCTGCGCCAGGGTCGTCGACCGGAGCTTCCGCTCCTTGACGGCCGGGTCTTCCAGGAGCAGCACCTTGTCCTTGTCCTGGACGCCCACCATGTGCAGGTGCTCGCAGTCGTCGCGCTCCTTGCCTCTGTACAGCAGCCTCTGCTCCTTGGGCCACAGGCCGGTCACCAGCGACAGCATCACCTTCAGGTCACCTGCATTGCAGCAAACGCAGCAGACTATTAGCAAACCAGCGCCTTGATAGTGATCACCTGGTTGATTAGAATAGAAGGAATGAAAGGCCTGCGCCGCAATGAAACGCAGAGCACACGGTGGACGCCGAAGTACGTACCGAAGGTACCGGTGGCGTCGATGGAGACGTCGTGCCACTGACAACCGGTGGAGACCCTGACCAGGATGACCTCGACGGCCGCCGCGTCTTCCTCCGGCGATCGCCTCTTCTGCACCAGCATCCCGCCCGGCCGCACCTCCCACTCGATCTTCTCGTGCTCGGCGACCATGGCGCAGATGTCAGCGCTGCTGCCGGCGCTGCTGCTGCTGCTGGTGCTCCTGGAGCGACCGTTCCTGAACAGACTCCTCGGGCTCGGAATCTTCACCATCTCTCTCGCCTGTTCCGCGCGGCTCTGCTCCCTGTTTCTGCCTTGGTGCCGATCACCTGCTGGTTGGTTTCTTTCGTCTTGCTCTTGGTGCCGAGGCCCTGCCGCGACCTGGGTTTTTAAAGAGGGAAAAGCGGGCGATGCGGACGAAAGGTGGGGACGGAGGTTAGAGTCGCGACAGCGGCCACCGTGCGGAAATGATTAGCGAGACCTCCTCGCTGATCGCTCCCTAATCAAGGCCGTTTTGGTGCGGTGATGGAGACGACACGTAGTCCCGTGCCAAAGATTGAATAAAGGATTAATTTGATACATAATTATTATAATTTTACAAATTTTAAAGTATACTATTTAGATTCACGTGTCATTTAAATATTATATACATCATATACTATTAACATATTAATTATATATTTTAAAATTTATAAAATTATAATAATATATATCAAATTAACCCTCGATAAAAAAGGCTACGGTTTTCTGAGACCTTTTCCGGTGCCCGTGTTGGGGATGGTTGAATGCGCGGGCGCGGCAGGACAGGTGGAAGCGGCAGCACATGGGTAGGTGGCAACACGGTTTTGCCTTGTCTGCATGAGCGGGGAATCAATCGCTCCGGCTGTTGGGTGCGACGGAGGAGCGGTTCACTATTCCGCCGTTCAACACCGCGGCCGCTAGGCGCTAGCTCACTGTTCACCCCGACTTGCCTCGCTAAACCACTCTTCTTTCAACGGCCAGTGGTGACCTGATGACAGACACCAACACCTGATTGAAAAACATAGCAGCACCGAACGGTGCGGAGAACACACAACACTCGTCTAGGCACCGTGCGTTCCGCACCGTCGCGCAGACGGTGCCATGTGAGCGTGTCGTAGCGCAGGGGAGACTGTTCACATCAGCCTGTAACCTCGAGCCGTTGCGGGGCAGAACATAACAGAACACTATTATCAGCAGATATACATTTGATTTGCATTCGGGCGACGAGTCATCAGCGACGAAACAAAACAGAACAAACCGATCGCGGCGACGAAGGAACCCCGCGATCCGTGGTGAGTGAGTGGTGACGATGATTGCTGCGTCGGATCGGACAGCACATGCGCCGGCTGGACCTGAACCTCCCCCGGCGCCGTATTCTAATACGCGATTCGCTCGCCGTTCCTGAATCCTGACAGGATTCAGAGGGTGGAGTTCGTTGGTACACTACGCGCGCACAGGCGAACAGTGGTGGTGCTCCATTAGTTAATCAATCGGCATCGTCAGCAGGCTTGTTTGTTGCTAACCTGCGCGTGATTAAACAACGTGGTCGCCGGTGCCGGCCGCTGAGGCGTCGCCACGTCGTGCGTGGCCAGGAGTTTTATAAGGGCTAACGCGGACTTCCGAGGGATCGATCTGCAGCTAGGAGTAGCTGCCGCCGATCGATCGGTCGGTTGGGGTGGAGAGCAGAGCGCGGACAAGGGAAGAGGCTAGCGTCAGATGCGGTTGGTCGAGTAGGTCGTTAGAGTGCTGTTTTTTGAAAACTGCAGTTTTTGAGCGATTTACCGCGGTTTTTTTTAACCCGGATCTTTCATCTTCTGCTGAGCGCCATGGATGCTACTGTATCTGAAGAGGCTGGAAGAAAGGTACTCCATCTTGGATAAGGTTAAGTCAACCGGCATATTCGACACAGTAATCACCAGCTCGTATTCACAGCAGAAACAAATCAAAGGGCTGCGTGGCTGCACACACGAAGCAATGACGCGGAGAACCTGACTGGCGATGAACGAGAATCGAAGCACAACTCCGGTGACAGCTGCTAAGAAGGAACGCGGGCAAGATGCTCGCTCCATCGGCTGGTCGGCTGGAGAACGAGCGTGTTGGTTGACTGTTGACAACTACCGCCGCGCCTTTTCCCTGTCTCACGGGCCCAGTATTATGTTTGGGCCGTCAAGTCAACGATATTTGGGGCTGTAAGTCTCCACCGTTTGGGTCTCATAGCCGGATTCCACGTAAGCCTGCTTCTTAGATTTCCTCGGGCCTGTGGCTCCCTGTGCAATTTTGCAGGTACTCACGTAGTCAAGGACCAGTCCAGTACGCTCGCATCTACAGGAGGCCGCACGGGCCGCGATCCCCCGGACTCACAGGAGACGATGCCGGAAACCCACCCGCCGCCGCCGAGGCCGGTGATGCTCGCCGACCTCAACTTCGAGCCGACGGAGAGCGACGGCGAGGACCGCCCGCCGACCCCCAGGCCCAACCCCGCAGCCGCCGCGCCTCCGCCGGTCGCCGCCGACTCCTGCACCAGGTGGGTTTTACGAGGGTACTCTTCGATCTGAGCCTGCGGGGTTTCTGCTGTTTGTGCCCTTTGGCGGTTGCGCCTACTGAAATTCTGTAAATGTTTCTGAATTGGGCTTTTAGTCCTAGAGGTCGATGGGCTTGTGAACCTGAGAGCTGGAACCCTACTACCCTTGGATCGTGTTGAGTTGAACATTTAGTGTCCAGACTATCCAGTTACTCCTTATGTCGATGCACTATGGACCGTGCTTCGTAGTTTTATTGGCCACCTAGGCTAGTATGTCTGTAGGAGATATCGTGCAGGTTCAGATTGGGTGAGAGATTAACATCACAATAAGTTTGATATTATTACAAAATTTACAAGCCAGCATATTCCATGCAGGAGTGTCAACGAGGATGTTGTTTTGGCAAAAAACGTGACTGCAGCAAAGGATGCTGATACCGTTGAATGTGAAGGTAACATGTTCGTCATATGAGCAGTGAAAGGGAAATTTCTGTTCTAAATTGACCATACATCATAAATAGATGCGGATCAGCAGTGTCAAGGGGCTTCGGTTCCACGTGAGGAGAAAGTTAGCAACCTGAAAGCTGTGAGTTCTTGTTTTTTTTTTCACATTCAAAATGGCCATCTTGCATGCTACTAAGTGACACTGCATTTGGATACCTTGGGATATCAAGGAAACGAGATGAAGGCTTGATATTTTTTTAATAGGCCTTGGTTCATGTTGCCCGGAAGATGCCTAAAAATGCTCATGCACATTTTATGTTAGGCTTGATGTATCAGAGGCTTGGTCAGCCACAGAAGGTAAATCTTCACTTGAAATTTGATACCTGTGAAAGTGCGAAGCATTTGTCATAAAACTCAAGCAACCGTATAAACATTTCAGGCAACACCAGCATATGAAAAGTCATCTGAAATA
>BCLG01001454.1:85150-97081 GCA_001602295.1 Zoysia matrella | reverse complement strand
TAATTAGGTAATTTTTTACCTAATTAAATCTGTTAAAATTTGAACCAACGGGATAATTTTGACAGAATAGAAAATTGAAATAAATGCTTCTGAAAATTAAAGAAATTTTGTTTTCCGCTGCGTACTTTAAAGAAATTATTTTCATTATTAAATTCGAACCAACGGGAGAATTTAATTTTGGAAAAATAGTAATAAATTTCAGATAATTATGATATTGTTACTTTCTGACCAACGTTGATAATAACAATATTATAATTTTTGTAATTGACATTTATGCATTTTTTCTATTTCTGCCCAACGGTGATGTAGATTTAATGTATAATATAAAAATTGTGTGTCATATTTTGACCAACGTTGAAAATAAGACATATAATTTTACTGTTTTTTATGTTCTCACTTTATTTGATTTATTTACAGGCGGATACAACTTAATGAGTTGTATCAAAGAGATTCCCACTCTCAAAGGTGACAACTATGGAGAGTGGAAGAAAAAGATAGACCTAGCGTTTATCTTGGCTGAGGTGGACTGGGTCCTGACCACGGCGTGTCCCACTGAGCCTGAGGAGCCAGTGAGGAAAGAGAATGAGACTGATGCTGCTTGGCAGACAAGACAGAGGGATTTTGCTCCCTTAAAGATGTCCTATGATCTTGAGCATAGGAAATGGACCACAGCCAACAAAAATGTATGGCTGTGATAAAGAACACGATTGAGCCTGCAATTGTGGGTTCAATCGCAGAGTGTGACACTGTTACAGAGTACATTGAAAGAATAAAGAGTCAGTTTACTGGCTCTTCAAAGACATACGCCACACAAGTCATTAGACAACTTGTGAATGAAAAGTACTCTGGTGGTAACGGTGGCATTAGAGAGCACATACTGAGAATGAGCAACATGGCATCGAAGCTCAAACCAATGGATCTGGGTCTTAAGGATGCACTCCTTATCCATTTGATTTTCACTTCTTTGCCAAAAAAGTTTGAAACGTTTATTGTCAACTATAATATGCAACCCGAGTCTTGGGACTTGAAAAAGTGCATAGCAATATGTGTGCAAGAGGAGGATAGAATTAAAGCTTCACATGGTGGTTCTATCAACTATGTGAAGGATAATAAAAGAAAAAACTTCAACAACTACTACTCAAAGAACAAGGGAAAAGCCCCTGTCCATCAGCCTCAACAGAATAAATTTGCAGTGGACAAAGATCAGTGCCTTCACTGCAAAAAGACGGGACACTACAAGAAGGACTGTCCCTCATATCTAAAGATGATCATGGTAAAGAAAGGTGAGAACATTATTACCTTCATAAATGAATCCCTATATGTGCAATATTCGAAAACTACTTTGTGGATTGACTCTGGAGCAACTGTTCATGTTGCTAATTCATTGCAGAGATTCCGTTCGACGAGGACTACGCAAAGAAGAGAAAGATGCATTAAAGTTGCAAACGGAGTCCAAGCTGAAGTTGAAGCCGTTGGCGATCTTTCCTTAGAGCTAGCTAATGGCTTCATTCTTATACTTAGAGATGTTCTTTATGTACCCTCTCTACAGAGGAATTTGATTAGTGTTTCATGTTTGGATAATGATGGTTATGATTGTCATTTTAGAAATGGCAAATGTGAAATAAAGTTTAATAAAGAATGTGTTGGTTTTGCCATCTTACAAAATGAGTTTTATTTGCTATCACTACGTGATGATGTGAATGTCGTATGTGATAATGATAATGTTGCGTGCGAAATAAAAGAATCCTCGTCCATGAATGAAAAAAGAAAACGAAAAAGAACTCTAGATGAGTCGTCGAAATTATGGCACTGTCGTTTAGGCCATATTTCGAGGGGGAGAATAGAAAGACTAGTTAAGAATGATATTCTTCCTCCACTAGAGTTCTCAGACTTAGAACAATGTCGAGATTGCATTAAAGGAAAATACGTAAAGAAAATTAAGAAAGATACAAAAAGAAGCACAGGAGTTCTACAAATTATTCACACGGATATTTGTGGTCCCTTTTCTGTGAAGAGTATAGATGGTTATGACTCGTTCATAACATTTACAGATGATTACTCCCAATATATTTATCCAATCAAAGAGAGAAATGAAGCCTTGGATAAATTTAAGATATTTAAGGCTGAAGTTGAAAACCAACACGATTTAAAGATAAAGATAGTCCGATCTGATCGTGGGGGGAGTACTACGGTCGGCATACCCCGTATGGACAAGTCTCTGGACCTTTTGCAAAGTTTCTACAGGAAAATGGAATAGTAGCCCAGTATTTTACACCGGGCGAACCTCAGCAAAATAGAGTAGCTGAAAGACGCAACCGTACCTTGATGGATATGGTGCGAAGTATAATGAGCTATTCTACACTGCCATTGAGCTTGTGGATGGAGGTGTTAAAAACTGCCATTCATATTCTCAACAGAGTACCAAGTAAGTCGGTGCCGAAAACACCGTACGAATTGTGGACAGGTAGAGTTCCCTCGTTAAACCACTTACGAGTGTGGGGGAGCCCAGCTGAAGCTAAAGTATTTAACCCAAATCTTGAGAAACTAGATCCCAAAACTGTGAGTTGCCATTTTATTGGTTACCCAGAAAAGTCAAAAGGTTATCGTTTCTATTGTCCAGACAGACATACAAAGTTTGTAGAAACGAGACACGCTGTCTTCTTAGAGGATGAGATGATGAGGGGGAGCATGGTAGCTCGAGAGATTGACCTTGAAGAGAAGCGGGCGTATACGCCCACTCCGATGATTCAAGAGCCATTCTTTACACTACCTGCTGTCACTGCACCGACAGTGCGAGACACTGTGGTGCAAGCACCTGTTATTGTTCCTCCTGTGGCAACAATGAATGAGAATGAGGAACCTGTTTCTCAGGATCTAATAGAACCTATTGCCACAGATGAGGGGGAGCAAGAACAACCTCAAACAGAAAATGTTCAGAATGAAGAGGCCCCGAGAAGGTCTCAAAGAATAAGAAGATCAGCTATTTCTGATGACTATGAAGTTTATCAGACAGAAGAATTTCAAATGGAGGATGATCCCACCTCATTTGAAGAAGCTATGAGAAGTGAAAACTCTTCAAAATGGCTTGTAGCCATGGAAGAAGAAATGAAGTCCATGAAGGCTAATAAAGTCTGGGACTTGGAAGTAATTCCTAAAGGAGCCAAAACAGTAGGCTGTAAATGGGTCTACAAAACAAAACTCGACTCCCAAGGGAACGTAGAAAGATATAAAGCACGACTCGTGGCAAAAGGCTTTACTCAAAGAGAAGGGATTGATTACAATGAGACCTTTTCTCCGGTCTCATGTAAAGATTTCTTCAGAATCATAATGGCACTAGTGGCTCATTATGATTTAGAGTTACATCAGATGGATGTAAAGACAGCATTCCTAAATGGAGATTTGGAGGAAAAAGTTTACATGGCACAACCGAAAGGTTTTGTTATGGAAGGAAGTGAGAAACTGGGATGCCGTCTAAAGAAATCGATTTATGGGTTAAAGCAAGCTTCAAGACAATGGTACTTGAAGTTTGACAGCACGATAAAGAAATTTGGGTTTAAAGAAAATATTGAGGACAACTGTGTTTCTTCAAAGTTTAAAGATGAGAAGTTTGTCTTCCTAATCCTGTATGTGGATGATATCCTACTAGCTAGTAGTGATGTCAGTCTACTACTGGAGACAAAGAAGATTTTGTCCTCTAACTTTGACATGAAAGATCTTGGTGAAGCTTCATTCGTTTTAGGAATCAAAATTCACCGAGATAGAAACAAAGGGGTATTGGGACTGTCACAAAAAGCATACATAGAGAAAGTATTAAAGAAATATGGTATGCATAAATGTAGTCCATCACCTGCACCTATAGTCAAGGGCGACAGATATGGAGAATTTCAATGTCCCAGGAATCAATATAAGATCGATCAAATGAAAGCGGTTCCATATGCTTCAGCTGTCGGAAGCTTACAGTATGCTCAAGTATGTACACGCCTTGACTTAGCATTTGTTACCGGGTTACTTGGCAGATTCCAGAGCAATCCTGGAATAGAGCATTGAAAATTGATAAAGAAAGTCTTACGTTATTTGCAAGGAACAAAAGACCTCATGATGACATATAGAAAATCAGATTCACTCCATATAGTGGGGTATACAGATTCTGATTATGCGGGAGATGATAGAAAGTCTACATCCGGATATGTGTTTACTCTCGCTGGAGGAGCTATTTCGTGGAAAAGCTCAAAGCAAACCGTCATTACATCGTCCACAATGTATGCCGAGTTTGTTGCATGTTATGAGGCTACGGGGCAGGTGAACTGGCTTAAGAAGTTCATACCCGGTTTAAAAGTGGTTGACGACATCTATAGACCACTTAAGTTGTACTGCGATAACGAACCCGCAGTAACGTATGCACACAACAATAAGTCAAGTGGTGCTGCCAAACACATTGACATAAAGTACTATGTTGTGAAAGATAAAGTTCGGGATCAAATCATAAGTCTTGAGCATATAAGCACCGCAAAGATGCTAGCGGATCCACTTACTAAAGGCTTACCACCTAAAGTATTTATTGAACATGTTGCCGGCATGGGTTTAAGGGAAAGCCTGTGACTCCTGAACTAAAAGATGGCCCAAAATGTATAATAACTATTTCAGAACAGAAAAATATATTGTAGCTGTTAAGTCTATCGGCGATTGATCGTGACGATGAGACAGTTCTATGCATCAACCTGTAATGGAATGAGTGAAGTTAAAAGTAATAAAGATAAAAGTAAAAAGTGAGATCAAGGGGAGAATGTTAGAAATTGATCTCCACCCGTTTTGGCCCAACGGCCTTAATGGGCCCTTGACCTAATCGCGCCCTGATCGGGGGCGCCCAGCCCATTATGGCTAGTGGGCCCCTGTCGCCAGCGCCACAATAAATAGAGGTGGGGGGCCGGCCGGAACTCATGACCTAAGTTCATCCGTACCGCCGCACCCCACCGACATCCCTAAATCCGATCTGTGAGGGAGCGCTGTGCCGACGGGAAGCACCACCGCCGTCACCGCCACGACGACCGCCGCCACCGAGAGATCGACGACGTCGCCGTGACTCCAACGCCACTGCCCTCTCCACCGACCGACGCTGCCCAAGCGCAGAGGACCGCACCGACAAAGGGCAGATGGCCAGATCGTCTTCCTCGACTCCGGCGACCGGATCCGAAGGTATTGACCACCTCCGAACCACAGATCTATTACCGACACAGAAACTCTCGGATCTACGCTCCTAGACCCAGAGAAAAGATTACGACAGAGAAAAGATGGGATCAAAGACTACGTACAATCTCTCTTTTTATATAACTTGTGTACAGATCTCGACATGACTTGGCGCACTATCAACTGACAGTTTGAGATGTAAGCAATGCACAAATTATAATTGAGGGATCAAGGTGACTTGGTCAAGAAAATAGAGCCGTGGAGTCTTGAAGATCTCACACGACACACTTAATTACTCCCGAGAGCCTTATTCGGTCGAGGTAAAATATGATGAGGAGTATATAATAACAGCAAATATACTAGTAGCGATTCATTTCCCCCCCGACGGAATATTATAATTGGAGTGTCTAGGACTTTAACTAAGTTACGGATTGACTTTGAGAGGGCTAGTCTATCAACTCTCTGCATACAATATGATCACTGTTACAGATAGTATAATATGATGGTCAGATTGTCACGATGGGTTCCTGACATACGTAGACTGGTTCTCTTGAATGCAGGATACTCACTCAGTTCCAAAATATAAACATTTATTGGTTTAGTTTAGAAAATAGAGCCTTTGAGTCTAGAAACTTTGTAGATCAAGTGACTTGGTCAAGAAAATAGAGCCTTTGAGCTCCAAGCAATGCACAAATTATAATTGAGGGATCAAGGTGACTTAGTCAAGAAAATAAAGCCTTTGAGTCTAGAAACTCTGCAGATCTCACAGGACACACTTAATTGCTCCCCAGAGGCTGATGCAATGGTGGTGAAATATGATAAGGAGTACTCCCTCCCTTCCAAAATTGGTGTCAATGTTGACTTCTAACATCATCTTTGAGCATTTATTTTATTAAAACATTAGTTTAAATGTGTAAAATTATAAGTTGTGTTTCAAACACCTTTAAGTATAAAGCAGATTATAACAAAATATATAAAATTTATCATATTTTTAATAAAACAAATGATCAACGTTGATATTAGAAGTTAACAGCGACATTATTTTAGAAATGGAGGGAATGTATTGTAATGGCAAATGTACTTGAGATCTGCAGAGTTTCTTTAGTTACTTACCATGGATCATGGACCTAGCAGTGCTTGCGATGTCAGTGCCACCGAATGTGCAGATTAACATAAATTTTTTAGTGCAGAATCCATGACCAGATCCCATAGGAGGGCACATTCCATAATTAGAAAAATTCAATTAGGTATTTGGCCTTAATTAGTCACATGTTCGTCGATCACTATTTTTGTATTATAAGAAGCTATATATCTGCGGAGAACGGTGGAGAGAACCCTAGGTGTAAAGAAAATACAGATTGACTTTTAACATCAACTTTGACCATTCGTTTTATCAACAATTTATTCAATTGTGTAAAATTATTAGTTGTGTTTCAATAAAAAAAATTTATACATTTAAGTAAAATTTGATATGAACGTAGCATATTTCATAGATTAGATGCAGGGTCTGTCTGTGTCACATATGGCGTTGAGGAAGCCATCAGCCCTAGAGAGCCAGCCATCCACTGGTTGTCAAGAGGTCGGTCATTGCCGTGATCAGGGACAAGCCCTCAAGCAGGTTTCTGTACGACAACCACCACAGCGGCAGCTACACCAGCGAGCGGATTGATCTGGTGTGGCGGCAAGGATGTGGAGGTCTGCGGCACGACTGTGGCATGGGTGTTGCGGTGACAATGATCTCTGTCCCTGCGTAGAACAGCCGAGGCTTGGTAGGTAACCTTGCTGGACTTGGGGATAATATTTTTACATCATTTCCTGGATATAAATATATAATATGGGAAAGCATATGAAAACTCAGAGAAACTCACAGCCTAAGGACTGAAGAATTCATGCTACATTCAGAAAGCGACCAACATAAACATAAACAAATTATTGGCTCAAAAACGATGTTGCAGCTACTAATACATGTCCGATACAAATTAAGCCGCCAGTACATGTGCCATGAACACTGATACAGACGCGGTAAAGTTAAATAGAAGCATTCAGACACCACTGATAGACACAATCACGGTCCCCTTGGATGCCGCTAATACTCATCCTTTGATGCAGTTGTCGTAGCAAGTGGCGTTGCAGGTTGGCCAGCACCACATGAAGATCGTATCCGGGCTATACATATTGCAACCGACCTGAAACCTGTTAAGCTGACATGAGCTCCCGCACATGTCATTACAGCGGCAAGATGAGATGCATGTCGAGTTAGATCCGCATCTGATTCCACAGCCTTCTGTGCAGCCATTTAGGCAGCTCTGACCGCACCGCTCCCAAGCAATGGGCAGTTGAATATCGCAAGACTGGTTAGCAGCGGCAGTGCATGACGTGTTACAGTAAGACGCACAAGAGTTAGAGCAGCACTGCGATGCCCTTGGCAGCTCCTGTCCCAGCGATGAAAGGACGAGCATGACGCACAGGGCAATGAAAGTGAACCCGTTAAGAGCTGCAGCTGCCGAAGCCATTATATGTGGCTAAACCTCCAGATGGAGAATGGTGGCCCAAAATGGAACCGAGTCCAAGATGGGGTAGCTACCGAAGGAAACCGGTGATTTTGCAGTGATGTGCTAGACGCTATTTATAGTCAATAAAAACACACCAATCATGTTGACCTAGATCTGGACCTTGCGTGCTACCATATGATATTTTAAAGATACAATTTGTTAGTATATTTATATGTTTGGTTCTAAGTGGGGAGACTTGACCTATATATTTGACAAGCTGATACACATCAGATCTTGTACAGAATTACAACAGTACTCAAAAGAAATATATTATAATGCCTGTCCTGATCAATTCTTGCTTAAAAGTCACCGAAGTACGTATTCCCTCCGTCTCCTTTTACTTGTCATTTTAGGTGTGAGTACGTAGATTTAAGGATGATAAAAAAAGTGAGATGTGTTAAAAAGGAGAAGGGATATAGAGATAGTGATGTATTAAATGGGAATAGAGAGAAAAGTGTATTGGGAAGCGAAAATGAGAAGTAAAAGGGAAAAACTTGTGAACTGTAGGATGACAAGAATTGGGGACGGAGAGAGTATGATTTATGGTTGCATCACAGTTTACTGCTCCTCTGTCATGTAGAAGTGATATGTGCGCGAAAGGGCCTTTACATTGGCGGTAAGGTGCCTTAGTAGCAACTCAAAGGTGTTGAGTTTGATCCCCAGTGGGATGAATTTTAGGCTGAAGTTTAAAACACCCACTCATTATGTCTCGTTTACTCGATTTGAAGCGACCTGTGGTGGTTGAGCTTGTTCTTAATGTAAAAGCCATGGGAGGTCTTATCACCACTGATCAAGTTTTTTATTCACTTATATCTTGAAAATAACAATTGGTTGATGATAGTGGTAATTCATTCGTTGAGCTGATAAGTGGGCCCCTGTTCATATCCACGCCTTCGCCCAACGCACCTCAAGCAGTAGAGTGTCTATTTTCCATGGGTACCAACTATCTGACGGAGGGAGTATTATATTTATATCAAGTAAATAAGGTATGTACACAGATGATAATAAAATTGCTTAGGAACGTTAAAAAAAAATACAGTGATCTATCGGTTGGTCCCTTGGAGGAAAAGAGGTGTGGGCATTACAGCAATACCTTGTACTTCATTTTTTCTAAAAGAACCATGCAAGCAATGTCAGGGAAAGCTCGAAGGGAGTAATTCGAGGTACATTAATTCAAAACTCAAAAGAGTCTACGGACTACAGAGTCTCCTTAAGTTATCATGGGCTGGAAAAGAGATTAGATCAAAAACTGTACAGCCTCTATTTTTATGTTCCCTTTGTGCAGAAATTATGCAACTTTTGTGCCCCTTTGGTTGAAATGCTGATTAAAAAAATGAGGGTGGAATGATGCACAACATTGATTTAAGGATCAAGTTGACTATGTACACGATACATCTTTGAAGGTCTCGTGGAATCTTGCTTGTGAAGATATTGAAACAGTCCAACCTGAAGATATGAATTTCTATAGTGCTTATTTGGCGGCCGTGAAGTTTGATAGTAGTCACATTTAACCAGAAAATATTTTACCGGGAGTGTGTATGGCCTCGCGCAGAGTTGTAGTCTTGTAGGTTGACTTGGGGAGTGTAATCAACTCCTGCTCCAATACACACATACAAGTTGAATTGCTTAGGATTTCTAGTCGCAAAATTGAGGAGACTGTATGATTTTGTCCTTGAAAACGGTTATGGATAATGTAGCTATGCTGTCCTTCCCAAATATTTGACCTGTTCAAATATTTAATATGAGGCTCCGGTTCAAATTGCGCTCACTCAATGAACAAAGTGAAGAACACAAAATTTCAAATGTGATTTGCGCATGGTAGATGACCTGAAATTGAAATGAATTGAATATGCAGAAACAACATCAGCTTTCCCCACCAGATCGATCATTTCGCCATATCCCACTTCTCTGAGTGAGCAAAGCTACAATTCCCAACTATATTTTATGAAGAGTTGGTAAACTTTTCATGGAAGACACTGGAACCAGTCACCTGATCCCCTTCTTTGTTTCTTCTTTTATCTTATTACTGTTTTACATGTTATCCCTCAACCTACTACATAATACACAACACACTCATGGATACATATACTAATATTACAATCCAACACTCCCCCTCAAGATGGCCCATAGATGTCAATCATCCCCGTGTTGCTACATGTGGATATACATCCTCTAACTCTTAATCCTTTTGTTAAGCAATCTGCTACCTGATCACCTGAATTTACAGAAATTAGTTTAAGTGTCCCATCATCCAAACATTCCTTAATTAAGAACCGAGCAATCTCCACATGCTTGGTTCTATCACTTTGGACAGGATTATGAGCGATGTTGATCGCCGATCTATTATCGCACCGTATCTTTATTGTGCCATTCATGAGATTCAACTCAGATAGTATGTTCCTCGCCCATAACATGTCATTTAGGCATATTGACACAGCTCTGTACTCTGCTTTTTATTGATGATCTAGACACAAGTTGCTTCTTGGTTCTCCATTACACTAGATTTCCTCCAACAAAAGTACAATATCCATAAGTTGATATCCTGTCATCAAGACAACTGGCCCAATCTGCATCACAAAATCCCTCGATATTTAGATGACCATTCCTTTTGAGCCATAGTCCTGTACCTGAACTACTCTTCAAATATCGTAGATTTGATAAACAGCATCTAAATGACCACTCCTTGGATCATGTATGTATCGGCTCACCACACGTACTACGTAGAAGAGTAACAAGGAGCATTCATACACTTCTAGAATTTGTAAGGCTTTGATAGGAGTGATCTTATCCTATTACTCTTGGTTTTGTATCTTAGGCTGGCTAGGAGTCGGTGATCGAGGTTCCAAGAAGATTGTGATGAAGACAAGTTTGTATACCGTTTCGGGTCCTCTGTTTAAAAGGGACACCAAAAGAGAGTGCACGAGCTTTAGAGACTTTCTCTTGTGAGTGGGTATTGCTTGCTACAATTGGGGACACCGGTGACTTCACTATAGAAATTAAGCGTACCCTATAGTGTACTGTTCTGGGAATGGCGGAAGGGACCAAATCTTCAACGGGAGTGGTCTAATGAAGATTAGGGGAATGCGCTAACCTTTAGAGACCTCACAAAAAATTACTGAGTATTCTCTTCACACTCCTCTTTACATTCTTCATTTACTTACAGTTGAGCAGTGTGATAGGTTGTTTTTTTATTCTTTTCGATTGCTATCATGCTAGTTTTGCTTGCTTGTCTTTTGTTGATCATAGCATAATAGAGGTCTTAGCTTACTAGAATTTGCTTAGGTTGGTCTCATCGGTGATCAAGTTGGTTAGCTCTAGTTTGTAGTGAAATTTTAGTTACATTCAACCACACTGATTCAACCTCCCTTATCAGAGTCATTGATCCTTATATCTAGCTGTGAAGGAAATACAGATTATTACAGTTCATGCTGAATAGGTGGAGTGAAAGGACTAATATCAAATTATGTATTATCAAGGTGAAGTATGTTACTGCAGCGATGTGTCCATGCTGCCTCCTACAGCAACCTTGAGGTTGAGAATAGATTGGATCAAAGACTATACATACAATATCTCTTTTGATATAACTTGTGTGCAGATCTCAACACAACTTGGTGCACTTTTGAGATAGTTTGAGATGCAAGCAATGCACAAATTATAATTGAGGGATCAAGGTGACTTAGTCAAGAAAATAGAGCCATTGAGTCTTAAAACACTGCAGATCTCAGCTCACTTAATTAGTCCCAAGCTTATGCGGGGGCGGTAAAATATGATGAGGTGTACTCCCTCCATTTCTAAATTGCTGTCGTTATTGCCTTCTAACATCAACTTTGACCATTCATCTTATTAAAAAAAATTTCAAATGTGTTAAATTATAAGTTGTTTTTCAAATAACTTTAATAATAAAGTAAACTATAACAACATGTATGATATTCATCAAATTTTTTTTGAATAAGATGAATACTCAAAGTTGATGTTACGAATCAGTGGCACAACAATTTAATAACAGAGAGAGTATACAATGACAGTAAAGATACTAGTAGAGATCATTTCTCCCCCATGAAAATATTATAATTGGAGGGTGTAAGACTTTAACTAAGTTAAAGGTTGGCTTTGACTAGTCAACTCCTTCTGCATGAAATATGAATTGTTATAGATTGTATAATATGATTGTCAAATTGTCACTTGATCGGTTCCT
>BCLG01001454.1:58531-78125 GCA_001602295.1 Zoysia matrella | reverse complement strand
ATAGCGGCGGCGGCTGCGCCGCGAGCTCGCCGGTGATGAGATTTGCCTTTAAGAAGAGAAATTACTGAGACAATCAAGAAAATTACTGAAATGGAGTGAAAAATTACTAAATAAATTTGGTGAAATTACTAATGATTTAAGAAAATTACCGAATCAACATTACTAACCAAAAGGAATTATTGAAGGAATCAAAACAAAACTATTGAAGGATTCAAAATTACTGAGGGTGATGAAATTAGTGAAGCAGTCGAAAGAAATTACTGAATGTCTGTTTGTTGGCAGGTCAATGCGGGCGAGGAGGCAGGCGCGCTTGATCAACGTGTGGGGTGGGCACGGGCGGTTGGGCGCAGTCGCTGGTGGGCCTGTCGGACCCACGGTGTAGAATAGTTATTATTCTACACCGTGTGTGTGTGTCTTTTTTTTACCGGTAGATAGAAAAGGTTAGTGTATTTGTTGTCCCTGTTCTGTCCCAGTCACTGTCGTCTGAGATCCGACTGGGTGATTTTGATAGTGAGGCATGGCATGCTGCTGCCAGTGTTTTGCGAGAGTTGGAAGAGGAAAAATCTATACCAGAAGACACTTAGGTTTTAGTAGTTACTTTAGTTTATTCAGTAAGTAGTTGTTTGTTGCCTGTTTAGTATTTGTCTGTCGCTTTGTGGTTTTAGTAATTTTATTCAGTAAATGCAGTCCCATTGTTTCAATAATTTTATAGATATTTCAGTAGTTTTCAATAGTTCTATGCAGCGTTGCGGTCGTGCTCAAGGACGTGGGCGTGCTACCACACAGAAGAATTAAGATGTATCTATTGTCCACATTTTTGTCTCATATGTTTCTTCAACAAATATTTTTTTATTATTCATGTATTTTATTATCGTAGTAGTATATCTTTGATATTAACATTTTTGGTTTGTAGTCTGAACAAGCTGTTGGAGATCAGGAAAAACTGGTTACACCTGATCGACACATTATTCGATCAAAGAAAACCGATAATATGTCACTGAAATCATTACAAAGGAACCAGACTAGAAATATTCCAAAGGAGAAGAAGAAGAAGAAAAAGAAGGAGGATGTTGAGGTAGAAGATGAGGTGTGGGAGGTTAGAACTTTTGATGTTTTTACCCCCTTGAATGTCTAACTGTTCGACCCAGATTTTACAAATGTTATAGAGAACTGAGGTCCCCTGCTGATTTTCATTCAAAACCTTTTGAAAATGGAATGTGGCGTCATCCACTCTCAAATCTTAATAAATTGTTAATCTTTAGAAATTATTTGTTCAAAGACCAGTATGAAGACAAAATATAAGTTTATTTTTCACAATAATATTCATACATGATTTCTTTACTATATTCTGTGATGTCCTTATAACACTATATCTGATTATTTATTTGCTAAACATATTAGGTGATGTTTTCTAAAATTCTCTGAGAAAATGCCCAGACCTTCTTTGCTCAGCTCTTATGAATTTAGTGGAAGCAGTATTCTCTCCTTTGGCGAAAATGAAATGGCTGAGAATGATATTTTTTATTGCTTCGCCCTGTGCTTGATGTCAGGTGACACTGAATAGAGCTGCTGTTGCTGGCTTCAGGATATTTCTCCTGACACAATTAGTGGTGAGAATACCTTTTTTCAACTTTGCTTCAATAATTTCTTTGTTCAGTAATTTTTTAGAATGGTTTTATTTCAACCTGTAAGTGGGCTAGTGGATTGACTCGCTGCACTTACAGGTTGAGTTTTATTTTACTATGATGTGTCTGTATCGACTTTGCTTCAGTAACTTTGCTTTTAGTAATTTGCATTTGTTTAGTTATTTCCATTTGTTCAGTAACTTTGCTTCAGTAATTTCCATTTATTCAACAATTTTGCTTCAGTAATTTCCATTTGTTCAGTAAGTTTGATTCAATAATTTCCATTTGTTCAGTAACTTTGCTTCAGTAACTTGTTATAATTGGTGTGCAAGGTGGAATTATTGTTAAGGACTCTTTTGACGCTAATTACATAACTAATTACCTGGAACAACGATACACTGTTGATGAAGTGATAAATGCCATTGATGTAAGTTATTTTTCCTACTCTTTTGTAATATATATAATTCAGTGTTATTTTCTTACTCTTTTGTTTCTTTGTCATGCCTTATTTGATCTACTTTATTATCTTACTTTCATAGGTGTTTGCACCTATCCAGAGTGGCACTCACTGGGTTGTGTACTGCATCAACACTCTCTACGATCAAATTGATATCTTGGACTCCTCTATCATGGGAACAAGAGACTGACAAGCACAAGTATCATGCCAAGTTTTGTGAGCGTTTATGATCTGTGCTGAATACTGTTTTGCAGAGGTTCACAAATTCTAGGTTTTCAAACATCAGCGAGTGGAGTATGCCATATATTCCTTTGGCTTATCAAAGCATTAGTAACGAATGTGCATTCTTTTGCTTGAAGTTTATTGAACATTATGATCCTGAACATCGTGGACTCGATGCTCTTGTTGAAACAATTAAGTTTTCCTATTTCACATATTTGACTCTTTTTTCTTTTTACCATGTTCTATTTTTTAATTTATTACCATTTATGCAGTGTCGGGGCTGCGAGTATAGGAAAGAATATCTCCACTACCTCATGTTCCACAAGTTGAATGAAGCTCCAAGGCCCTTTGCAAAGCATATTGAAGAATATTCTTCAAGTTGCATGGGAGGAGATTCTCAAGAGTAGCATTCTTTAGAATCACTTGCGCAAAAGAAAACATTATGTGGACTTTATCTTAGTTGTGTAGTAGAATCTGTTGTGTATATCTTTTGGTTTATGTGCACTGAATGCAATGTTGCTGGTTCCACAAACTTATGTGATGTTTAGTAATTTTCTGACAATGTTAAGTAACTTTCTGAATATAATGTGGCTTACTCCAGGAATGTTTGTTTGTAAATGATGTCCAATAATTTTACTTCCTTAATCGTGTAAATTCATCACAATGTTCGATAATTTTGTAACTGTTGTTCACAATGTGTCAGCCATTCTAAAACGAAGCACTTTAATATTTTACATATGGAATTGAAAAGATTAACTACGAAATATAGAAGAATAGTTGTATTGTTTCTTATTTGGGTTCAGTAATTTTTCATGGGCATAAGTTAAATAGTGGATTCAAAGGAAATGAACGAATAAGTAACTTTGTTGTAAATATTAATTACATGTCCATGTTTAATAATTCACACTCTATGTTTTGTAATGACTTGTTTTTTATTACAGTATGTCACGTATCCAGTAATTTTCTATAAACTCTTGTAATATCTGCATCAGCACCTTGGTTTGCATACATATTTGTACAAATTACAAGCATCGGAGAGTAACAATTTTATCACACGTCAAATAGTGATTCGTTAGCATCAAATAGTCCCCATTCTTTGCTTGTTGATGCCCCATCAGAAATATTCTCGACATTACGTGATGTTCTTGTTTTAACAGTACCTCAAGAAACAAGGCCCACAAAAAAATCGGAAACAAAACCGTCCCTCCCCACAATCGGATTCTGCCTCGCCGCCGAGCCGCGCCTCTGTTCTGAGGGCGTCGTGAGGAAGAGGGCGTGGCATGACTGTGCCTTATATAGGCTAACCTAATGCAGACGTCTCTCTTAATTACATGGTTGCATTTAGGATATAAGCGGCTACTTAAGAAAACCGCCAGCGGAAATGCCTCTAATGCAGGCGGCGATCCTAGAGTTCCGCCTGCATTAGAGAAAACATTTCTGCAGGCGGTGATTTATGAAAACCACCTGCATTAGGTTCTTTTCTGCAGACGGTTGACTTCCTCCGGCGCACCTGCTACCTAGTACATGCGGTTCCTTGTTGAAAACCGCCAGCTTTTGGCCAGGGGGTGTTGGGAGAAATGCTATTTGTAGTAGTGCTGTAACCAGAATGACCAGGTGGTAAAGCCACCCATTTGAGATAAACCTCAATTGGTGAGCGCTTAAGAGAGGTCTGACATTGAGATTGAGGATGCATTGAGGATCCGGTAGAATTTTTTCAGCGGGTCACTTGCGGCCCTTCCAATAGAGATTAGGATATGAAGTAATAGTCCCTCTAGCTCCGTCCTAAAATAAGTTCAAACATCTACCTTTGACCATTCATCTTATTCAAAAACATTATAAAACAATTATTTATTTTATTGTGAAATGATTCATTATTAGAAGTACTTGACGCTTGACTTGTTTATTTTTATATTTTTCTAACTTTTTTGAATAATACGAATGGTCAAACATTCATTTCAAAAAGTCAAAAACAACACTTATTTTTGGATGAAGGGAGTAGTCTCTTAATTAGCCAACCTCTGAAAATTATTTTCCACAGATAAGGTTTTATATATAATTGCTTGATAGTGGGTACAGGATAAAAACGACCACTGATACTTATTATTTCCTAATTTCCTTCCTTTCTCCTAAAAGTCCCAGTCACTCCATCTCTTTTACACTTAGATGCAGGGTCTGTTTTTGTCGCAAATGGCTGTGGTCAAGTAGAATCCTCGTAGCAGGAGACCTTAAGGACACCTTCACCAATCAGATGTTATTTTGCGAATTTATTATTCTAATTTTACACACTATTATTTCTTTTGGACAAGATGCAAATATGATATAAACTTGTTGATGCCGAAATCGGATCCGAGCCAACACACCGCTCGTATGTCCGTGTGCGGAAACGCCAGCGTTTCTTCAACGCAGGATTTGGGCAGCACCTAGACAATCCCGCCTCGGGAGGGACCTCATCGGAGGAGGATCATCTTAGGGATGATCCGAGCTCGGTCAGGCCAGCCGGATCACCTTCGGTCGTCGCCGAGATGAAGAAAGAACAGCACGAGGGTCGAGTAAGGGGATTAGGGTTTTGAGTAGAACGAAAATGTAAAGGCAAATAATAGGTTCGATTGGGCCTCTTTATATAGAGGTGAGGTGGTCTTACCCCGAGCTGCCACAGTTCTATCATATTAGGAAACGAATTAGCTTTGATTTTCTGAAAAACTTCCAAAATAACAAAATTACCGCACACTCCGGTCAAAGGCCGAAGACACCGACGTCGGATATTCTGGTCAGGTGCGGAAGGCTCCGGTCAGCTCTAGGCCGATTCCAGAAAGGGGTCCGTCGGATCCTACGACCGAGGGCCGGAGACTCCGGTGCCGGACATTTTAGCCTGAGGCCCGAGGCTCCGGTCATTTTTGGCTGATTCAAAAAAGGGGCTGGCCGGACATTTCGGCCTGAGGCCGGAGGCTCAGGTCATTTTCGGCCGATTCAAGGGAGAGGTTGGCTGGAGTCTCCAGACAGGGACCGGACAGTCCTATCATTTTTGACCGATTCCAGAAAGGGGTCAGCCTGAGTCTCCGGCCAGGGGCCGGACAATCCGATCATTTTTGGCCGATTCTAGAGAGGGTTCAGTCGGAGACTCTGGCTACGGGCCGAACACTCCGGCAGCCGCCGATTTTGAGTGTTGACTGCCCCCCTATTTTTTGGGTAAAGCTAGTGTACCACAAAACATTCAAGCACTCAAAATCAACTAAGGGCGATGGTTCTCTTAGCTCATCAGCCATATCCTTATCTTTTGGCAACGATATTCTTTTCTTGTTATGCTTCTTGCCATACACTTGGATGGTACTTTTCAAGTATCGGCCGTTAAGGGCCCTAGTTAATGACTCTCCTTGGATATCTTTCAACATGTATGCATTTCCGGCAATGACTTTTACTACTCGATATGATCCTTCCCAACTAAGAGACCATTTTCCAAACTTGTTGTTTCTTGGGCCTACGGGCAGAGTAGTTTTCGACACCAATTCGCCTACTTGAAAAGTTTTAACCTTTACCTTCTTATTGTAAGCCCTAGCAACTCTCGCCGTATCTTTCTCAATTTCTTTCAAGGCACTCAAACGCTTATCGGTGAATTCATCAATATTCTAGCATTAAAGTCCTATAGTCATCGGTAGATAAGTCATTTTGTTTAGCTAATCTTAGAGCTCCCAAATTTACCTCAATGGGAAAAACAACTCTTGTCCATACATAAGTTCATAAGGTGTTACCTTAGTTGCTCCGTGCCTAGATATCCGATGAGCCCACAAAGCTTCCAATAAAACTTCATGCCACCTCTTGGGATGGTCCTCTATCTTTTTCTTAATGAGTTTGATCAATGTTTTATTGCTAGATTCGGCTTGACCATTGGCCTGAGTATAATACGGAGATGAATTGAGTATTCTAATCCCGTAAGATTCGGCAATCTCTTTAACATGAGCGGACGTAAAGGAAGTACCTTGGTCGGTAGTCGAAGTTTGCGGTATGCCGAACCTATGAATAATATGCTGGGTAAGAAACTCAATTACCTCTGTGTGTTTCATGTTCTTGAGAGCCACCACTTCAGTCCATTTGGTGAAGTAATCCGTCGCTACTAACACGAAGTGGTGCCCCTTCAAAGATGGAGCATATATTTGCCTTATGAAGTCCAATCCCCATCCTCGGAACGGTCATGGCTTTATGATGGGGTTCATCATAGTAGCGGGTGCCAATTGAATATTTTCAAACCTTTGGTGCTCTTTGCATCCTTGGTAGTAACGATAACAATCGGCAATCATGGTTGGCCAATAGAACCCGGCCTTTCTTAACATCTATTTTATTTTTGGAGCCGATTGATGCATGCCACAAATGCCTTTATGAACTTCCCCCATAGCCACTTTGGCCTCATCATCACCCAAACATTTCAAGAGCAAATCGTCTCTCGTTTGGCGGTATAAGTCAACATCTATCATAGTATATTTGAAATCTACATGCTAAACCTTACTATCCACACTTTGGGTTGGACTACGAATGTATGAAACTATGGGTGACCTCCAATCAAGTGATTCAGCACTATCACGGTTTGACATGTTAGTATCTGAATGGTCTAATTCTAGCACCTCAAGCATCGGTTTCTCAATGATTGAAAATTTACCTTTACTAACATTGTGACTCGATACTTGTTGTGCCAACTCATTAGCTTACTATTTTCTAGCCTAGGCACACGATGTATATTGAACTCATCCATCCTTCTAATGACGTTTAGGCATTTGTCCAACATATCAACGATCCGTCTAAGCATTGAAATTTTTTGGCAACTTGTTGCCCTACTAATAACGAATCGCCAAAGGCCTCTACATGTTTAACCCCATGGACTCTAACATCTCCAAGCCGAACAACAATGCTTCATATTCGGCTTGGTTATTGGTGCAATCATACTCTAATCGGTTCGAGAATTCAATGTGTGCATTATGAGGAGAAACTAATATTACACCAACACCTTGACCCTCTTTGCAAACCGATCCATCAAAATACAACTTCCAAGGGGTAAAAGTCACATAACCAACATACAAATTGTGATCTAAATCAATCCGATGTTCAGCAATAAAATTAGCAACAATATGACCCTTCATGGATTTCAATGATTCATAAGACAAATCATATTCAATCAATGCATAAGCCCATTTGCCAAGCCTACCACTAGAAATCGGCCTATGCAACATATGTTTAATCACATTGGTTTTACAAGCAACCACACAAGTACTAGAAAACAAATAATGTCTCAACTGGTGCAAGCATGATACACGGAAAAATATAATTTCTCAATGAGAGTGTACCTTTACTCCGCATCCACCAACCGTCGGCTCACATATGTGATCACGTACTCCTTCCGTTCGGCTTCTTGCGTCAAAACAGCACCAACCACATTGTCCTCCGCGCGCTATGAAGAGATGAAAAGGGACTTCCCCGATAGGGGTCCTAAGAACCAGCGGCGAAGACAAGTATTCTTTGATCCTCTCAAATGCTTCTTACTATTTTGCCCCCAAGTGAATTCGGCTTCATTCTTTAACCCAAGATCAGGAGTAAATACATTAATCTTTCCCGATAAGTTAGATATGAATCGCCTCAAGTAATTCACTTTACCTAAGAAGCTTTGCATCTTTCTTACATGTAGGCGCTTGCACGTTTCTAATTGATTCTATCATCTTAGGATCTACCTCTATGCCCTTCTCATGGATTATGAAGCCTAAAAACATCCCGGCCGATACTCTAAAAGAACATTTTAGTGGGTTCATTTTCAAACCGAAACGGCGCATTCGATCCAAGGCGAGTTGTAAATCAGCTAAGTGAGAATCTAAAGCAGCCGATTTGATCACGACAATATATATATAAACCTCCAAGATGACACCAAGAAAATCATGTAAGGATATTCGTCTTTCAGAGTGGCTCTATTTAAATTTTTGAAATCAATGCAAACTCTTATTTTACTGGTATTCTTCTTCTCCACTGGTACGATGTTGGATATCCACTCCGCATACCTACAAGGTCTTATAAACTTTGCATCAAGTACTCAGTTAATTTTCTCTTTAATCCGATCATACATATTCGGGTTGAATCTCCTCATCGGTTGCTTAAAGGGCCTAAAACCAAATTTTATTGGCAGCCGATGCTCAACTAGCTCGCAGCTCAACTAGCTCGCAGCTCAACTGGAGCATTTCATTATAAGACCATGCAAAACAGTCCACATATTCTTTTAACAAACCGATTAACTTCATCTTATAATCGGCTTTCAGATTTTTGTTTATATAATTTGGCCAAGGATTGTCATCGCTACCAAGGTTTACCTCCTCAAGAGGATCGACCGATGTGAATCCTTCTCCTAACTTGTCCATGTCCTCTATTTCTTCTATAGCTTCTCACATATGTTTGTGTTGGACCAATAGTGTTCTACTCTCTTTTGCAACCAATCAAGATTAGACTCTATTAAATCACATTATATGGTTGAGCTGATTTTCCATCGGCTTTACATTGACAGGTACAAAACAATCTCTAGTCACACTAAGAAAATTATAATCCATCAAGTCTAAACTGGTTAAGCACTTGACGGTGTCATGCAGTAAAGAAGATGATTCGGCCATAGCAATACAAGCCGATGCATCCGCATGAACAACCTCTACATCATCACCAACCCATTGTATCAAAAACTGATGCAATGTAGAAGGAACACATCTATTATCATGAATCCAATCACGCCCTGAGATCAAGCTATAACTACCGCGCACATCAGTAACAAAAAAAGCGGTAGCCATGGTCTTGGTCTCAACAGTGAGCTCCATAGAAGCAACCCCTTTAGCCTCGATAGGGTCTTCTCCTTCCACACCGTTCAAAGTCATGTTGGTCTGGATGAGCTCGTCATTGGTCTTACCTAGCTTCTTAAACGAAGAATATGGCATTAGATTAACAATCGCACCGCCATCTACAAGCATGCGAGAAATCGGTGTGCATTGATATGACCTCTCACATACCTTTAAAATGGTTCTCTGATTCCTCAGGCTTCTCAAAGATAGCACTTTTTGACCCAAAGTCGAATTGTGCTATGACCTCTTCTTCCTCTACTTAAGAATAATCAGAAAGAGATAAACAAATGGTGTTAACGTCCATACTTTCTCGAGGAGGTGTAAGCTCATAGTCCAAGAGGTTATCGTCATCGAACACGGACATATTGACATCTCCTGTAGGCGAAGGTGCTATAGAGTCCTCTCCTAAGACGGCGTTGGCCAAGCCTAGTGCCTTCGGAGTAGCCACCTCTTCCTCCGTCACCGGTGGAGTGGGAGCCTCCGACTCCTTGACTCTCCACTGTTTACCTTGAGGTACCATTGGCTTGATCTCGTTGAAGACCTCATCCCTTTTCTTCTCCGCCTCTTCCTCTCGAATCTTTCGGAGGCACAGCCTTTGGAGCTTCCTCTTTTGAGTGTGAGTCAAGCTAGGCAGACACCACCTCGGTTGCATGTATTTGAAGGAGTTCTTGCTGCTGCTAGCTTCATGGTCACGGGGAGCCTTTTTGACCGGATCATCCAAAGTGATCGGTCTCGTGAAGACTCCCTCGATTTTGACATCAGTTGTGTCGATTTTTACGACACCTCTGAATGCGTTTTTTTATGAACAACAGTGGAAGGGGCAGGTCCTTTACCTTGCTTCGGGTGCTACTCTTGCTTAGGCGCGTGGTAGATTCCCCTCCTTGTTTCTTGATTGGTCGAGACTCCATCCATCTGGAATAGGATTGGAGAGCCTTGTGAAGACATCTCCTCTCGGCCCGTTCCACCCCGGATGAAATGGCGGGTATAGCATCGGTGGAACATGCATCGGTGGTATGGGCATCGGTGGCACGCGCATCCATGGTCCCATGTATGGATGCCACTACGGAAACAGTGGGCAAGACATAAGATGGAACCATGGCGGTGGCACTCCGAACCCACGTGGAGGAAGAGGAGGAGACCCACGAACATCCGCGGTTTACCTCATCTCCTTCCTAGGCGGGCTGCCTCCCCTTGGTGTTGATCTTAACTGCTTCATAGACCGACTGTTCAAATTGGTATTTTGGTTGTTGTACTTGGCCATAAGACGGTCGAAGGCGCTCTTAGGATCCATCTTCCTGTCCATGGCCTTGCTTTGGTTCACTTTCCACTTGCCCACCTCAGGGTTCTTCGGCTTTTTCATCTTGGGCTGTGGAACTTGCCCCTCGAGTCTAGAGCCCTGGATGGTGACCTTGAGAGACTCTTGACCATCGCCGAGCACCACCTTCCTAGAGACCCCTTTCTCGCTCAGAGAAATAGACATGTCCTCCCCGACGATCACGTTCTTTCCTTTGGTTGTATCGGCTTGATGAGGCTGAATCAACACCTTGGGGTTGAGCTCTAGAGTGTTGACGGGGAAGGGGTGCTTGTCTATTTGCATCTCTTTAAGACTCAATCGTCCTTCATTAAGGGCCGATTGGACCTGTCGACGGAAAATATTGCAATCGTTAGTAGCATGAGAATAAGAGTTATGCCATTTACAATATGCTCTACGCTTAATCTCATCCGTCGGAGGTAAAGTATATGCAATCTTAATCACCTTTGTGCAACTCATCAAATATTTTATCACACTTAGCTACATCAAAAGTGTATTTCATATCGTCTTTCCAATTCTTATGAACCGGTTTGAGCGAATCACACGCGAACGATTTGACCTTAGAGGGCCAAACAAACTCGGCAGCCAAAACATCATTGTAATCATCATCGAAGCTATCCGAATCACATTTCACAACGTGCACGCTACGGCGGGTCTCGTAATCATGTTTTATTTCTTTGCTTGGGCTTTCTTGAGCCGAAGCCCTTTGTTGGAGGTGAGTGAGTGTAAGAAAATCGTATCCCTCCAACCTTTCCCTACACGGTGCGACCGCAAACGATTAAAAGTTAGGTTTGCTAGGTCCTTTTCATAAATTGTTAAATTAAAGCATCGATTCTTAATATATCTAAACCGTCGAAGATAGTCAACAACGGGTTCATCTTTCCGTTGCCGAACTGATGTCAAATGTGACAACTTTAATTTGTTGTCCACGAAATAAAAATGATCATGAAACTTGCGCTCTAAAGACTCACGTGTATATGGAGCCTGGGGACAATGATGAAAACCAAAAGAAAGCAGTTTCAGTTAGTGATAAAAAACAACCGTACTTTCAAAGCCTCACTAAAACCCGCTTCTCCTAGTTGTGCTATATATTGGCTAACATGTTTCCAAGTGGTTTTGCTATCTTCACCATTGAATTTGACAAAGTCGAGAACACACCATCCAACGGGATATGGGACAAAATCAAAATACGTGGGGTACGGTTTTTGCTAAATTTGGTCTCTTCTTTTGAGGTCTACCCCTAGCGTCTCACAAAATTATTTGTTTAAGTCCTTCTTAATGCTAGCCACACACTCCTCTATGTTTGTTTTGGGTGGTCTAGTGGATGTGCCCAGTGGTGAGGGATCTGTGCTCGTTTTCGTAGCGCTAAACAATTCATTAGGAATGAGGCCATGAGGGATACCCGTACCACTTGGTGGGATAGGTGGTGTGCTATATATGACGGTACGGTAAGAAGGAACAAAATTAGCCTATTCATTCAATCGGCTCGTGACCGGATTGAGGATGCTAGTGATTAGCTCTACGCTAGCGGGAGACGCTAACAAAGCATTAGTTTGCGCATGAGATGAAAAACTAGTTTGTCCACTAAATGAGTTCAACGGAAGCCATACGGAGGTTGTTCTACACTAGACGTAGTGGGCGCCGATGTACTAGTAGGACCTCCATGCGCAACATGGGAAGATGATGCAATACTAGCATTTTTAGATGACTTAGACAAGTTTTCTTGAATTATGTATTGCATATCATTATTCAAGACCTTTTTTCAAATCAACAAAGTAATACGAAAGGTCTTCAAAAGTAATGGGAGGGTGTGAAGATGTTCTCGTATTAGCAGTAGCTAGGGCCGCGTCGTTGACGACGGTCGGAAGAACGGGCTCCTTCACTTGAAAGATCACGATGACGGTCGTTCTTGAAACACGCCAAGTACTTCTGTAGCTCTCGCTCTTCCCGCGCCTTGCGCGCCTCTTCAGAGGTCTTCCGGTGCTCTAGGAACGTCTTGCGCGCCTCCTCAGGCAACTTCTCCAAGGACGGCATGACGATGTTCATTGTGGAGATCTCGAAGGTCATGGTGGAAAACGACGATTCGGTTTGTGCAATCGGAATCACTTGTTCCAAAGCGAAGTCGCTAAGCGGAGTCACCAAAAGTGTGTTGACGCGAAATCGGGTCTGGGCCATCACACCGCTCGCACGTCCGTGTGCGGAAATGCCAGCGTTTCTTCAACACCGGATTTAGGCAGCACCTAGACAACCCCGCCTCGAGAGGGATACCGTCGGAGGAGGATCGTCTTAGGGGTGATTTGGGTTCGATCAGGCTAGCCGGATCGTCTTCAGTCGTCGCCGGGATGAAAGAAGAACAACACGAGGGTCGAGTAAAGGGATTTGGGTTTGGACAAGAACGAAAATGTAAAGGCAAATGATAGGTCCGATTGGGATACCCCTCAATTGGCCTTGGGCCTCTTTATATAGAGGTGGGGTAGTCTTACCCCGAGCTGCCACGGATCTGTCATATTAGGAAATAATTTAGCTTTGATTTCTTTAAAAACTTCCAAAATAACAGAATTATCGGACACTCTGGTGAAAGGCCGGAGACTCTGGCGTCGGACATTCCGGTCAGGTGCCGGAGGCTCCGATCGGCTCTAGGCCGATTCCAGAAAGGGGTCCATCGGACCCTCCGGCCAAGGGCCAGAGACTTCGGTGCCGGACATTCCGGCCTGAGGCAGGAGGCGCCAGTCATTTTTGACCGAGTCCAGAGAGAGGTCGGCCGGACATTTCGGCCTGAGGCCGAAGGCTTCGGTTATTTTCGGCCGATTCTAGAGAGGGGTCGGCCGGAGTCTCCAACCAGGGGCCGAACAGTTCAGTCATGTTCAGCCGGATCAGAAAGGGGTCTGCCGGAGTCTCCGGCCACGGGCCGGACAGTCCGATCATTTTTGGCCGATTCTAGAGAGGGTTCGGCCGGAGACTCCAGCCAGGGGCGAGACACTCCGGTAGCCGCCGATTTTGAGTGTCAACAAAACTAATGCATGGTAACTATGAGAATTCAACTTTCTGCAAGAATACACCAACATAGTTACATCATTATTGGATATAAAATGTGAATAACTATTAAAAATCATAAAACCCCACAGCCATGCTCAATTCAGAAGCGACTTACACGAACAAATTATTGACTCAAACAACGTTTGCAGCTACCAATACACATGTCCAAAACAAATTAAGCTGCGAATACAGGTGCTACGAACAGGGCATTGATACATAACTGGTGAAACAGGAGCATGCAGACACGAGATATAGACAATCAAACTTCCACTGGATGCCGCTAATACTCACCCCTTGAGACAGTTGTCGTAGCATGTGGTGTTGCAGGTAGGCATGCACCACATGAAGATCGTGCTCGTGCTATACATATTGCAACCGATTTGAAACCTGTTAAGCTGACATGACCTGCTGCATAAGGCATCACATCCGCAGGAAGCGATGCAGGTCGAGTTAGATCCGCATCTAATTCCACAGCCTTCGGTGCAGCCATTTAGGCAGCCTTCGCCGCACCGCTGCTGAGCAAGGGGCAGTTGGATATCGCAAGAGTGGTTAGCAGCGGCAGTACAGGATGTGTTACAGTAAGATGCACAAGAGGTAGAGCAGCACTGCGACGCCCTCGGCAGCTCCTGTCCCTGCGATGAAAGGACCAGCATGACGCACAGGGCAATGAAAGCAACCCCGTTAAGAGCTGCAACTTCCGAAGCCATTATATGTGGCTATATCAGCGTTGGGTAAACCTCCAGATGGAGAAGTTTAGCCTATAAAGGAACTGAGGACAAGATGGGGGAACTACTGAAGGAACCGATGATTTTGCGATGATGAATTAGATGCTATTTATAGCCTATAAAAATGCACCAGTCCTGTTGACCTAGATCCAGATCTTGCGTGCTACCATATAATATTTTAAAGATACAATTTATTAGTATATTTAAATGTCTAGTTCCATGTGGGGTGACTTGACCAATATATTGGACAAGCTGACACATCGCATCTTGCGAAGATTTAGAACCGTACTAAAAAATAAATATATTACAATGTCTGTCCTGATCAATTCTCTCTTAAATGTTACTGAATTACTACGTATGATTTATGGGCCCGTCACAGTTTTTACTGTTTTATATCATGTCGATGTGATATGTGGGAGCTATGGATTGTGTACGTTTTGTCAGATCTATTCACATATATCTTAAAAATACCAATTGGTTGATGACAGTGGTAATTCGTCCTGTTGGCACCGATAGGAGGACCCTATTCCAATCCGCGCCTGCGCGCAACGGGAAAAAAAAATCTATACAACAGGTCTGTAAATCTATATATGTACAGTCCTATTTAGATTGAAGACGCGCTCCATCCAACCACTGCCGTTTTAGCCGAGCGAACCATCCATCAAACCCCAAACAAGCAGGACTGTATATATGTGGATTTACAGACCTACTGCATATAATTTTTGCACCTCGAGCAATAGTGTCAATTTTCCATGGGTCCCAGCTATCTGATGAAGGGATTATTATATTTGTAAAAATTAAATAAGGTACGTACACAAAATGACGATAAAATTGCGTAGGAACATTAGAAAAGAAAATATGGAGATCTATCAGTTGGTCCCTTAATGGAGAAGAGATCACTTTTTACTTCATTTTGTTTAAATGAATTGTGGTAACGATGTCAGGGAAAATTTGGAGGTGGTTATTGGGAGGTACGCTAATTTAAAACTCAAAAAAGTCTGTACGGTCTCCTTAAGTTACCATGGGCTAGAAAAGAGATTAGATAAAAAACTGTACAGTCTTTCTTTTTTATGTTACCTTTGTGCAGAAATTGCGCATCTTTGTGCCTTTTGGTTGAAATGCTGATTTAAAAGATAAAGTTCCATTTACTCCCCCAATTATAGCTAAAGTCCATTTAACACCCTAAAACCTTGTTTTCTTTTAGTTAACCCAGCCAAAAACGTGATTTTAGGTGAATTTACCCCATCGTGCAATTTCTTTTTTTAAAAAAATTTCCGTACACAAGTGTAATTTTAAGATGAAGCCTTATGAGATGATAAAGCACATTGTAACACACTAAAAAAATATGCTTGATATTTTTACCAGTATTTTGCATATAGTTTTTTACCCAAAGATTAATTTATTATTAAATGTATTTTCCTATAAACATAACAATAATAAATTGTAACATATTCTTTAACATGTGTTATGATGTGCTTTATCATCTCGTAAAGTTTGATCTTAAGATTATACTTGTGTATTGAGAATTAAAAAAAATACAAATTGCAGTAGGTGGTAAATTGACCCTAGATTATGTTTTAGCGGGGTAAACTAAATCAAAAAATAATTTAGGAGGTTATTTGAACTTAGGATATATTTGAAGGGAGTAAGTTAGACTTTACCTGATAAAAAATGAGGGCGGAAGAATGCACAACATCCATGTAAGGATCAAGCTGACTATATGCACGATACATCTTGGAAGGTCTCTTGTGGAATCTTGCTTGTGAAGATATTGAAACAGTCCAACCTGAAGCTATGGATTGCTAGAGTGTATTTGGCGGCCATGAAGTTTGATAGTAGCCACAGGGAATAATATATACACTTATTTTCAATGGATCGGAAAATATTTTACCAGGAGTGTGCAGAGTTGCAGGTAGACATTGGGAGTGTAATAGGTAGACTTTGGGAGTGTAAATGTGTAATCAACTCCTGTTACAAATACACACATATAAATTGAATTGTTTATGATCTCGATCAATTGTCAAAGTATAGCTAGTTGATGGAAGATAATATTTTTCATTTGGTCTATCTTCTGGGTGAAGCTCAGACCTTAAATTAAATTAGAGTAAATTTCACAAAACTACATGTATTTATCAATATTATCACAAAACTATAGATTTAAACCATAATTTAAGAAAACTACAAATTTTGTATCTAATTTATCATAAAACTACAGATTTTATATCCAACTTATCATAAAACTATAGATTTTATATCCAATTTATCACAAAACTACAGATTTTATATAAAAATTTTGAAATTTACTGTAGCAAATCTGTAGTTTTCTGAACCTATACGTTAAATCTGTAGTTTTGTGATAATATTGCTAAAATACATGTAGGTTTGTGAAATTTACTCAAATTAAAATGTTGTAAGTCTCCGAGATTTTAAACCATCTTTTGTCTTTCTCGGCATGTCCACTAACGTTTCAATGATGCTATCAATTAAACACATTCTTTGTAACATGCATCACATCAATGCTGTGGCAAATCTCTAAGTTTTTCCAGTATAAAGCAGGTACTTAAAAATATTGATTGCTTCTTATGCCATACCGGGTAAAGTTGCAGTTTTTTTTTCTTTTTGTCCCCTTACCAAATATAACATTGATGTTCTTCACCATTTCAAAGTCAAGTTTCGCAATGTAAGTTTCTTGAGTTGTATCTTTTTGTGAGACCCCCTTTTCAAAAAGGAGCGTCTAGGTGTCACTAGTACCATTCCCTGGACCGGTAGTTGGTACACACATTAAGAACGAAGTGATATTTATTACACGTACTAGTACTACATATCCTAGTATGGTCCGACAAACACGTCTATATTACAAACATAAGTCGACGCAGCGACTTTATTCAAACACAACATTCCTAGGAGACTAACAACACGCCACAGGCAAACTTGAGTGAAGGGCGAGACTTCTACTCTTCATAGTCGGCATCAGCCTCATCCTCTTCATCTTCTGAGCAAAACAACAGCAAGGGGAGGGGTGACTACAAAGGTACTCAGCAAGTCCTAACGGACAACAGGAGGGGATTCACAATAGCAAAGTAAGGAAAGGTTTATGGTTTATATTTTGCGGAAAGCAAATTTTTACGCTAGGCTTCCTAACAGAACGAGAGTTTTTTATTAAGAGAGGAGAACATTGTAGTTATATTTTAGTAGGGTGGACCTGGGGAAGGTTTTCACTTCTTCCCACAGTTCCTCGAGTTTTAAATCGGGCACTAGTATGCTTCCATACCGGCCCTAGGCACACCGCCAACACATTTCCCAAAACACGGGTAACTACACCCACTCACACATCAAGGCAGTATAGAAAATCTAATCGTAGGGTACCCGAACATTAGCATGCCAATACCGTGGCAACGGCCTATCCGGAAAGATTTTAATTCTGCAAAGGTTGTACACTGTACCCACAGGTTATGCTACTCTTGATCAACAGAGTTGCATAACGTCTACCCCACAACTATATAGGTTTCCACAGATTCCATCCAAGATAAATACAGGGGCTATCCCTCGGGGTTTTCCAGGTCACCGATGACGCGACGGCACATTCCCGGAGCCAGACCGTGAAGATTTACCACAGTCACGTCTTTTCCTGGTCCCCTACGACGCCAAGTATTACCAAACCAGGGGCTATATCCGTGGGCTTACGGTCCCATGACGTAGGCAATTACATGGTCGAGAGCTAGGCAGCGAATCATCTCACGCCCTTCTCCTGTTGTCTTGTGTCCTACCGACCTCCTAATAGTTCAATGTGGAATACCTATATAGCGGGGATAGGTCCTGCCCAGATCTGGTTCTGTGGTTGCACGAAAATTACTAAGTCGAGGACTAACGAACCGGTCCTTATATGGCAGGGGTGGCGGACTCGTCCACGGCAGGTGGACTACACCGGAACCTACACACTATCACCATCACCTCAAGTGAGCCCCACCCCACAACCAAAATCAACCCTCTTCACCTAATACCAGTTTCACTACGCCCAGCCCATTTTATTTTACTCACACTACCAAACACGTCTTAACGCATTTGCAAAAGAGTGATATAAGGTGTGGCGGTACGAGATACCGCAATTGGGGTCCTAAGTATTTCTCTAGTCAAGGCACTTTCCGTTCAGTAAAAGTATTTAATGAACGGAAGTCCTATGGTTAACATGGGTGTGTCATCGATTGGCTAACAAGGTAGTATTTATATTATTCACAGCAAGTTACTGACATAAATATAAATACCTAGAATCGAATAGGTATTACACTACACAGCGTTTAACACATTTTAAACATAGGCAAGCATGTAGTTTCTATAGGTGCAGCAGTAAAAATAGGTTCAAAGTGGTTCAAGGGGGTGTTAAGACTTGCCTTCAACGGCGTCTTCGGGTTCTTCTTCGTATTCGGGCTCTTCGGGTTCCTCCTCGTACTCAGGCTCTTCTTCGGCTACAAACAATAGTTACAATAAGACTACCAAAGAAAAACTAAGAAACTAAGAAAAGAAACAATCACCAAACAAGGTATGGAGTTTGGATAGGCTAGGATGGTAGGGCTCGTGATGCAGATTCCAATGGTATATTGGTTGTGATCATCGGAGCAAGGATGTGGCAGCAAAGTTACCGGCAATGTGTTATGACGGACTGCAGAAAAATCTGTGTGGACACGGGGTTCGGCCAGTGTCCATGCCCTCTGGACACGCAGGTGTTCAAAATCGGGGATTTTCTGTGGACCCGTGGGTTGTGATGAGTTCTTGGTTTTTCGTGGACACGTGAAAGTTCGGGGTTTTCGTGGACACGTGAAAGTTCAGGGTTTTCGTGGACACGTGAAAGTTCGAGGTTTTCGTGGACACGTGAAAGTTCAGGGTTTTCATGGACACGTGAAATTGGTGAAGTGTCCGTGGCCACAGACACTAGGCTGTGACCATGGCTGGGACTGTGGAAGCAGTGGCGTGCACGATTCCGTGAACTAGTGGGGGCTTGGCCTGCGTCCGTAAGGACGGGCACGGAACTACGAACGTGTTCTAGGTCGTGGGGCCCGTGGGGTTGGTCGAAATGTGTTTCACAGCCCATTGGTCAGGGACCTGGGCCGGAAGTATGGCGAGATGTGACTGGAGTGGCCAGAACGCGCTCCGGGCGCCCTGGACACGCGCTGGTGCGCTCTGGATGCGCCCCGGACACGCTGGACGTGCACGGGACGTGCATCGATGCGTCCGGCGCGTTCTCGGGTGCGCCAAGGTGAGCTTTACGCCAAGAACTCGTGTACTGGGTCCTAGACACTATGTGTAGCGTGGTGGTGGTGATGTGGATGTGAGGATGTCGCCTGGGGAATCGGAACGGCGACGTGACCGAC
>BCLG01001454.1:0-58237 GCA_001602295.1 Zoysia matrella | reverse complement strand
TAGCGTGGGAAGGTTTACCTTGTCGGGGAGGTGCTGTGGGTGCAGGGAATTGGGTTTTGGTCGCCGACGAGGAGGCGGTCGCCGGCAATGGCGGGTGGCGGTCGGCGAGAGGGAAATTCGGAGCTCTAGAGGGGTAGGGCGAACCTGGGCACGGCGGAGGCGGAGCTAGGGGCGCGCGGGAGTGGCAATGAGGTCCTTATATCGCGGCGCGGCGGTGGGAGCTCCGTCCGACGTGGCGTGAGGAATTAAGGCGGGGATTCGCAGCGTTGTCCAGCTAGGGGTTTCGGTGGGCAGCTGGCCACTTCGTGGCGCAACAGGGGTGTGCCAGGGGGCTCGGTGCTGCGCTGGCGCGACCGGCTCGGAGCCACGGCGCCAAGGTGCCCTCCACCCGGCGGTGAAATTAGTGCTTGAGGTGACGAGTTTGCGGTGTTGGTCGGTGCTAAACGGCCGTTGGTTGAGTGCCGAGCTCTTGAGGAGTAATGGCGGCCGGTGAGCTGGACGGCCGGCGCAGCGGCATGACATTCCGACGGAGCGGGGCAACCAAGCGGCCTTGTTCGATACACGTCACGGGCACAGCTTGGCGCAGAGGCGGTCTCAAGGGGCAGCAAGACGGCGTGAGACGGAAGGTGTCGACGACGTCTGCGCCGGTGTACGGTGTGGCGTGACCGGTGACGCGCCGGCCAGGTGGCGGCCAGGTTCTGTCCTGTGGGGTGCATCGCAGCGCAAGGGAGAGGGAGAGAGCCTGGCGCTCGGGTCGAGCCGGAGAGGGGCAGGACGGCCCAGTAGGGATTCGGCCCACGGATGTTTGAAAATTTCCCTCTTTTTCTTTATTTCTAGGCATGGTTTAAGGCTAGGATTTTTGAGAGATTTTCAAACTCCAAAGCAAGCAATTGATCCCAAGTCAGCAATTCGAAACAAATAAAAAGTCCAAACTTGAAAAGCTCAAAATTTTAAACTTTGAAATTTCCCCGTTATTGAGTTGTTTCTAATTTAGATTTCATTGAAAGGAAAATTTTGAAAAGACTCCCAACTAGGTTCTCAAAAATTAAACAAAATCTTTAAAAGACTCATTTTTAGTTATTCACGAAATTTAGGATGTGACACTTTCTCAACAGTGTTATCAAAATATTTTCGCATCTTACAATAATTGCGATTTTTCTTCAAAAATCGTCTATGTCTCATGAACACTAACTTTTTGGATGACGGAAGGTATCCATATGTTGTTCCATCCACACATACTACGCATCTTGCCTCCCTTTTGTTTGTCCTGATATTGTAAAAAAACCAAGGTAATTATGGATGGTAACAAATATAATGGCTCTTAACGTGAAGTACTCTCGCCAAAACTCATCCCACATCTAGACTCCTTCGTTCCATAGTATTCCCATATCTTCCATCAAATGTTCTAAGAATACATCACTCCTTCATTCCATAGTATTCCCATATCTTCCATCAAATGTTCTAAGAATACATCGATATCTATGCCAGCTTGTTTGGGCCTTGGATAAGAATGGACAACATTAGGTACTTCCGTTTCTGACATAACCATGTTGGGATGTTATACATCTTGAGGATAGCAGGCCAAGTGTTGTTACAGTTCTGTTTTCACCGAAAGAATTCATGCCATTAGTACTCAATGCGAATCTTATATTATGAATCTCCTCCGCAAACTCTAGATAGAGTAAATCAAATTTTTTCATTGAGTTACATCTGCCAGGTGTCGAAGCTTTCCTTCATCCATCATGCGCTTTTCAGAATGCCAACACATGAGTTTGCCGTCCTGAGGGTTTGAGAATAGATGCTTTAAACAATCAATCACTGAAAGGTACCACATCACCAAGGAAGAAATTTTTCTCTTTGTATCCATCTCATTAGAAGTTCCATCACCAATGTCTGGACCAATAAAATTGTTGTTCCCAGTCAATTTCCTTGCATTGCCAGCGTACACATGGTTGTAGCTCTTTTTGTAACGACTAATACCACATATTGAGCACTTCTATATAAGTTCATATTCTTTGCGATACAGCATACAATGATTGGTGCATGCATGTATTGTTTTAACACCCAATGACAATGGACATATAAGCTTTTTAGCTTTGTAAGTTGTTTGCAGTTTGTTGGGTTTCGGAAGTATTTTCGCTAGCAGACTCAAAAGCTCTGTGAAACTACTATCCGACCATCCATTGCAATCTTTCAATTTAAGAAGTTCAAGAACAGAACGCAACAATGTAAACGCTTTATCACATCATTTTGTTTCCTCATATAAAAGGTCATTCGATACTTTCTTCAATATCTCCATATCATATAGACCTCTCTCAACCCCATAGATGTCAACACTTGTGTTTCAACGTGGCGCAACATCTCTTCAAAGTCAAATAGAATATCTTCATCATCATCATGTTAAGCGTCAGTTGTATCATCATCTTCAGGCGTAGGTTGATCGATGTTGTCTTGAACTCTTAAATCATCATTACAAGCCACTTGAACTCTTAAATCATCCCTTGATGATCCTTCTTGAAGCACACCAAAAATTCTTGGAGTTCCTGACCCTCCAGCGCCTTGCGCTCCTGTTCCTCGCGCACCTTCCGCTGCTCCTCTACGGCCTTTTGACATTCTAAGAACATCTTTTGAGCATCCTCAGGAACTTCCTCCAACGATGGCATCACGATGTTCTTTGGCGAGATCTCGGAAGACATGATGTAGAGAAGATGATTTGGTTTGCGCAACTGAAACCCTTTCTTCCCTAGCAGAGTCACTTAATAGTATGTTGACGTTGAAAAAGATCTCGGGCTAACACATCACGGGCACGTCCGTGTGCGGAACGCCGATGTAGCCTTGACGAAAATCACCACGAGCACGTAGAAAACCCACCTCGGGAGGGACCCGTCGGAGGAGAATCTTCTTAGGGTTGCTCCAGGCTCGGTCAGGCCAGCCAGATCGCCTTCACACATCGCCAGGACGGGAGAAGAACGGAATTGGGGTCGAGTAAGGGGATTAGGGTTTGGAGATGTAAAAAACGAAAGCCAAGTTAATAGAGGCGATTGGGATCCCTTCACTCATCCAGAGGGCTCCTCTTATAGAGGTGGGGTGGTCTTACCCAGAGTGGTTTTGGATCCTACTAATTAGGAAGGTAATTTGTTTCAAAACAACCAAAATCGACATTACCAAACTGTCTAATACATGGCCAGAGACTCCGATAATCAGACACTCCGGCCTTGTGCTGGACGCTCTCGTGAATTTCTAGCAATTCCAAAAGGGGGTCGGTCGGACATTTCGGCCCAATGCCGGACACTTCGGGCATTAAAATGCCGAGTCCAGAAGGGGGTCGGCCGGAGACTCAGGCCTTGTGCCGGACACTCCGGGCATTAAAATGTCGACTCTAGAAGGGGGTCGGCCGGATACTCTGGCCTTGTGCCAGACACTCCGGGCATTAAAATGCCGACTCTAGAACGGGGTCGGCCGGAGACTCCGGTCCAATGCCGAACACTCCGGTACTTGCAATTTCTGAGTGTCAACAAAATCCATGATATAAAAACTAAGTGAAGACATAAAAGTTTAGACACACGTCGACTGTGTTCCATGTGAAATTAGTTCCATCTTGCCCACGGATGCAGCTATAGAAACTTGGGTATTCCTAAGCTTAATCAATCAAGAAAAAAAAGACCCAAGGCATCAAGCTGATAAGTCAAGAAAACTGAAACAAGGCACCCATAATAGTGAATTAAAATACATTATGGTACAAGATATCTATAGTAGAAAATTAAAATATAAATTTGTTCACAATCTGAACTAAGAGAACTTACAAATATTAAATAAAACACAATTCTACTTTGCAATTCGTCATTGTTTTAAAGCGCTTGATGATGTCACCATCCTTTACTAGCTGAAAAAAATCACGCTCAACAAAATGTAACTAAAAATCATTCAAATATTGATTTCCTATATCCTATTCCTTAACTTATTCTAATGTAACTCATTGAAGAAAAAACCCTCTCAACACTAGCAGTTGCCATCAGAAGTATCAACACTAACTTGAGAAGCTTGTACACAACATCATGTCTGAAGTACTTTTTTTGCTTCCACAAGCTTAATGGAAAGTTGAGCGTATTGTGTACCTCTCTAAACCTTTCATACAAACGCATATCATTGATGAACTGATCAAGTTGCTAAGGCAGATGGTTAAATTCTCTATAAGCAAAATCTTTAGGATAAAATCCAGCAAGTTTAAGCAGACTGTCTTCGTCATAAGCAGCAAAGGAATTTATAGGATTGAATGCAGCCATGGAAATAAGCAACTCTGTGTTTACCTCATCAAATCTGTCATTAAGCTCTTTTAGCTGCATATCAATAACACTTACAAACATGTCTACATGGAAGTGGTGCAGATTTTTTATCTTCATAAAAAATATCTTGGCTCTTCCAACCGGCCTGTACAAAGAATCCATGTCAGCAACTTTAAGAGCATGCTTGACACAGAATGAATTGACCTCATCAAGAAAATCTTCCCATCCTTGATCTTCTATTATTACTTGCATCTGAAACTTTGTCAATTGTATGAGCTCTATTGCATTAACAATATCTTGACCACTCAGCATGATTTAAATCATTTGTATATCCAAGTGAAACATCAAGTGTGCCATGAAAACAAACTCATAAGATTCAAATGGTTTCAACATTGTTGGAGCTTGGGTGCAGTCTCCTTTTGAGAGCGATCGTTTCCAACAGTTATGAGCAGCTCCCTGATTGAAGCATACATAGAGATAACATGCGTAACAGTTTTGTAGTGAGATCCCCACCAAGTATCTCCCACTCCGCTCAAACCCATCTCTTGATTTTGACCCTTTCCAGTTTCAATCACTCAAGTCTAATGCTTTTATAACTTGTTGAGCTTGTGCTACTCGAAGCATTCGTATCTTCTTACAATAATAGTCAATAAATATCCGAGTTGATCAAAGAACCAAATGCAATCTGGATTTTCATGAGCAACAGCCATAAGAGTTAACTAAAGTTGATGTGCAAAGCAAGAGACAAAGTTGGTAACTGAATCTTTATTTCTTTCGATGATACAAATCACTACAGAGTGCAGACTTTTATGAGCCAAACAGAGAATCTGCCACTCAAATACAAAATCTGCCTTCGCAGTGACGATGCCAACTCCGTCAATTTTGCTTCTGTTTCCCACGTGAACTCTACTTTGAAAAAGAGGTGCAGTCCTCGGTCCGCCAATCGCCTCGGCGTTACACTCTGCCCATGGGGCCGTGCTGGCCCTTCTCTTCTAACCACAATTTGCTTAGTCATTTTCTGTTAGAATTTGCTTTGTCAAAGTAGTTAGGCACATGGCCGTTGGCCCCAGTTTGTGCGCAGAGTGCAGAGCTCCGACAAGCGCGTAGTTCACTCGGGAGCACGTCAAGCGGCATGCCATGCATGTCGCACGTACTGGTCCAGATCGTGGTGCCAGAGTCGGTTGTATTCAGTCTATTTAATCAAGTGATTAGAGTCAAGGAAAGCTGCAAAGTTGACAGCGCAAAACTCTATGTTGATCTAGTTTTCTCGTGCGTTGGTGTTCTTCGAGTTCTTGGCGTTCCTGAGATCAGTGTTCGATTCTAACACGTGGTATCAGAGCCTTGAACCGGTCTGGGTGGAGTGATCATGTCGGCTAGCTCAGCGCCAAGACAACAACAGAAGAAAGGGCAACTCACGCTGCCAAGGCGACAAAGGAGGAAGTCGCCATCGCCGCCGCCACATCGACCGCTCCATCGTGATGGTGGGCGCGAGGTGATAATCGAGAGGGTGGTGGAGAAGCCCACGAACGGGCATTGTCTACCCAATATTGACGTGCACCAACTATACGAGTGTTCCACGGTGATGCAGGTAAATCTGCAGGCAGCTGGGCTTTGGGACGTTATCGAGTATGGAGATGGAGACTATTGAGAAGACAGGAGCGCGTTGGCCGCTCTTCTTCATGCTGTACCGCTGGAGATGCAGGCGGGATTGGCGAGGAAGGCAACTGCGTTCGAGGCATGAGAAGTGATCCACAACATACGTGTTGGCGTGGATCGCGTGAAGGAAGCCAATGTGGAGCGACTGTGTCAGGACTTTGCTGTGATCAAGTTCAAGCCAGGAGAGTGTGTGGAACATTTCAGTCTTCAAATCTCCACCCTGGCGAATCAGCTCCGAGTGCTTGGAGATGACATCAGTGACAAAGAAATGGTGAAAAAGTTGCTTCATTGCATCCCGAGCACCTGGAGCAGGTGGCCATCCCTATTAAGACGCTCCTCGATCTCAATGCGGTCTCGATTGAGGAGGTGGCCGGCCGTCTGCGGGCAGTGGGGCAGCGGAAGAAACCAGCTTCTTCTCCGGTGACTGACTCCGGGGGGCGGTTGCAGCTCACGGAAGAGGAGTGGACGGCAAGGATGAAGGAGAAGGAGAGGGAGTACCCTGATGGGAGCAGTGGCGGCCGTGGCAAGAAGAGCCATCAGGGAAGAGGCAGAGGAGGCGGCGGCAGGAAATCAAATAACCGCCGGGACGTCTGTCATGCCTGCAGCAAGATGGGCCATTGGGCTCGAGATTGTCGGTCCAAGAACAAGAAAGAGAAGGACAACCAGGCCCATGTGGCCCAAGATGATGAGCCATCCCTGTTCCTTTCCGAGGCGAGCGAGATTCAAAACATGCTGGCGAATAAGAGTTCGTCCCCAAATGCTGCACCGCCGCACTCACCAAGGAAAGAGGAGGACCAGCTCTGGGAACCGGTACACCTGGTAGAGGAGAAGGTCTTCGCCCACTTCAGTGATGAGGACAAGGTCGAGTGCCTGCAATGTGTACTGGACACGAGCGCCAGCAACCACATGACGGGTGCCAGAGCCGCCTTCACCGACATTGACTCCAACGTCAACGGCGCGGTAAAATTCGGTGATGGTTCTGTGGTGAAGATTGAGGGAATAGGTACTGTGCTGTTCAGCTGCAGGAATGGAGAACACCGGGCATTCGCAGGGGTCTAATTCATCCCAAGGTTGACCACGAACATCATCAGCTTGGGGCAGCTGGATGAGGATGGGTACCAGATCATCATCGATGGAGGAGTGATGAAGATCCGCGATGCAGAGCGTCGCTTCCTTGTCAAAGCCATCAGATCTAATAATCGGCTATACGCCCTGAACCTCGACATCACGCATCCGGTGTGTCTGTCGGCGTGGGGCTTGGAGAGTGCCTGGCTCTAGCATGCAGAGTTCGGCCATCTCAACTTCCCGGCCCTTCGTCTGCAAGGGAAAAGATGGTTCAAGGGCTACCAGAAGTGGAGCAGGTGAACCAGGTGTGTGGCGCCTGTATGGCGGGGAAGCACCGCCAGACATCATTCCCACAGAAGACTTCGTTCTGGGCAGAGCAGGCTCTGGAACTTGTTCACGGCAATCTGTGCGGGCCTATCTCACCGGCGACTCCATGTGGGAGCCGCTACTTAATTTTGCTTATCGTCGACTATAGCAGATACATGTGGCTGGTCATACTGCATTCGAAGGATCTAGCTGCTGAGGTGATCAAGTACTACCAGTCTATGGCAGAAGCAGAGACTGGGTGCTGGCTTAAGGTGTTCCACACAGACAGACGTGGTGAGTGCAACTCGCATGACTTCACCGAACACTGCATCCAACATGGAGTACGGTGGCAGTTTACGGCACCCTACACCCCCCAACAGAATGGGGTGGTAGAGCGCCGCAATCAAACCGTGGTGGGCACGGCAAGGAGTATGCTCAAGGCAAAGAACCTGCCGGCGTGGCTATGGGGAGAAGCAGTGATGACAGCAGTGTATGGTCTAAATCAGTCGCAACAAAGAGCGTAGAAGGGAAGACGCCGTTCGAAGCTTGGTATGGCAAGAAACCAGCAGTAAGTCATCTTCGTACATTCGTGTGTGTCGTATATGTCAAGAATACTTCTCCGAACTCGAAGAAGCTGGAGGAGAGGAGTAAGCCAATGATTTTCATCGGCTATGAAAGGGGATCAAAGGTGTATCAGGCCTATGATCCAGCTACGTAACGTGTCCATGCGACACGGGACGTAGTGTTTGACGAGCAAGAAAGTTGGGACTGGAGCAATGGAGGAGATCGTGGCCAACAAGAAGGGGACGATGACACATTCATTGTGGAAATGGAGTATACCACGGTGGTCAGGGAAATTCCTGTGGAAGGAGAAGTTGACATGCCTGTTGAAGCTCCAGCAGGGGCAGAGCCATCGCAACAAGATGCACAGGACGCCGGAGGGCAGCAGGCGATAGAGTTCATGTTGCCGCCACAGGAACTGGAAGATGTTTTGGACGCTGATCACGACGACGACCCTCCTCTTCAGTTCCGCAAGCTGGACGACATCATCGGCACTGCATTACCCTGGGACTGGCGCCACGGGTGCTGGATCAAGAGCTCCACGCTGTAAGTTCTGATGAACCTGCTTTATTCACTGATGCCGAACGTGATCCAAACTGGAGAAGGGCAATGCTTGATGAAATGAAGGCCATAGAAGAGAATGGCACATGGCGACGCACAATCGGGCTTAAATTGGTGTTCAAGGTGAAGCGTGATGAATGCTGAGCCGTGGCGAAGTACAAACTTGACTCGTAGCGAAAGGCTATGCACAATGCCGAGGGATCAACTACGACGAGGTGTTCGCACCTGTGGCGCATCAGGATTTGGTGCGCCTCCTCATCGCTCTCGCGGTGAACGAGAGATGGAGGGTGCACCACATGGACGTCAAGTTGGCCTTCCTTAACGGCGACCTTCTGGAAGAGGTGTACGTGGAGCAGGCTTCTGGATTCGTCTGCATCAGCAATGAACACAAGGTGCTAAAGTTGCGCAAGGCGCTATACGGTCTGCACCAGGTGCCAAGTGTTAACCTCATGACTATTGAAGCCTCTCAAAGGTATGAATGATTTTGGTGATTGAATAAGAACCATGAACTAACTCGTTGGATGCAGGTTTATCAATACTATTCTACACTTCTACAAGTTGGTTGCTTCAAGGTTGTTCGAGTCCCCGGAGTGTTTCCAAGGAGAGAGCTAGTTCAAGGCTAAGGATGATCTAGAGCCGTGTGTGGCTTAATTTTTAGGCCTTTGTGTCTATAGAAAATATAGGTACTATTAAAAAGGGTTGGGTCACTCACCTCGGTTTTACTGGAATTAGGGTGTGTGGATGCTCTAGGTTCTTTGAGGCACTTGAGTGATCAATAGAAGCTTGAAGATGTCAAGAGTTGCAGTAGAAAGCACGACGATCTTGAAAAAGTCAAGTTCCAGCAACAAAAGAGATCACCGGATGGTCCGTTGGTGTCACCGGACAGTCCGGTGAGGGTCAAAGCCAGGAGTCTAGAGAAGATATTTTCTGGGAGCTGAAGACAAGAGGTCACCGGACAGTCCTGTGAGTGCAGGAGCTCAAAATCCAGAGAAAGATGCTCTCTGGAATCAAAGAGGAAGGGTCACCGAACAATCCGTCGTTCAGAGACAGGGCAGTCTGATGAGCCCCGAAGGAGGTGTTCTGAAGTCACTGGAAGTTCAAAAGAGAAGTTCATCAAACAGTTCGGTGATGGTATAAACCGGGCAATCCGGTGTCACATAGAATGGATTCTATAGAGGCTGTTTTTTGTCAGATGGAGACCAGAAGTCACCAGACAGTCCGGTGGTCCCTGTCACCGGACAGTCCGATGACTACAAAAAGCAGAAAGCTTTTTGGCAAAGGCTCTTAACGGTTGATTCAGGGCTTGGGGCCTATTTAAACGTTGGGAGAGCTATTGTGGTGCTTGCTCGTGGCCAGAACAGTTGAAGATCATTTGTTAAGAGCCAAAGTTCACCAAGGAGAGCACAAGAGAGCATCTAGTGAGATCTTGAGTGCTTGTGAAGAGTAACAAAAAGCATACATACATTCCTAGAGCTTGTGAGGCTGAGAGGAGTGTCTTCAGCTTTTTATTCTTGGTTTATGGCAGCCTAGACTAGTTAAGCGTCATTATCCGAGCTTTCGAAGACTTGCGAAAGACGACATTAAGTTTGTACGCGGTTTCTGGTTCTCCGCTCGAAAGGGACACAAAGAGTGAGTGCCTGAGCCTTGGAGGCTTGCTCTAGCTCTTGGGTATTGTTTGCTACAGCCGGGGCGCCGGATTCTTCACTCCGGAGTGAAGCGTACCCTTATGAGCATCGTTCTGAAAATGACGGGAGGAACCGAGACTGCAACGGGAGTGGTTCGACGAGGATTAAGGGAAGGTGCCATCCTTTCAAAACCTCAAAAATCGCTGAGCATCGCTATCACCCTTCTCTTTACTTACTGCATTTTACATTCTTGTGAGTAGTGTGATAGGTTGTTTAGTTCTCTTGGTGGCTCTCGTGTAGGCTTGCTTGATAGATTGTCTTCTAGCTTGTTTTACTCTTCTTTAGACCTTACTTGCTAAATCATTGTTTTGCCAAATGAAGCTCCAAAAAATTTGTGCATTCGCATTAATAAGCTTGTAGGTTGGCTCTATTCTTATGAGAAGCGCCATATCACTATTGATGAAGCCAACAAGAAGAAGGTTGACATATGGAAGAGTCATCTCATGCACTCTAAAGAACAAAGTTCATCTAAGGAAGCCACTCTCATTGTTGAGGTGAGTATGGATGAATCTAGCAATATTTTAGATACTAACACTTTTTGTCTCATGGCTTCTAGCAAGGTAAACCACAAGAATGGTGGCAAACATTGGGTTCTTGATAGTGGTTGCACTCCATACATGACCGGCAATCATAAGATGTTCACCACCACCAAGGTAGATAAGGATAAGGACAAAGTGACTTTTGGAGACAATTCCAAAGGAAGAATCAAGGGGCTAGGCAAAGTCGCGATCTCTAATGACTTGACCATTTCTAATATCATGCTACTGGAATCTTTGAGCTTCAATCTTCTTTTGGTTGCCCAATTGCGTGATCTTGGCTTCGCATACTTCTTCAATGACAAAGGTGTTGAATTAATCAACAAGTCTTTGGGCCTCACATTCAGTGGTTTTTGGCACAACAATCTCTATATTATGGATTCTCTTCGAGTGAAGGTGCCCCGCAAACTTGTCTTATTGCTAAGTCCTCCAAAGGATGGTTATGACATAGGAGGCTTGCTCATATTGGAATGGGTGAATTGAAGAAGGTCACCAAGAAGGGCTTAATTATCGAAATTCAAGATATCGCCTTTGAGAAGGACAAGTTGTGTTGTGCATGTCAAGCGGGAAAGCAAATGGCCACTCTTCATCCTTGCAAGACCATAATGTCTACATCAATACCTCTACAGCTTCTTCACATTGATCTCTTTGGACCAACAACTTACAAAAGTTTTGGGGTAATCTCTATTGCATGGTGATTGTTGATGACTACTCTCGTTATACATGGACCATGTTTTTAGAAGGCAAAGCTTAAGCCGTCACCAATTTTAAGAAGTTTGTTAAGGGAGCTCAAAATGAATTTGAAGCTAAGATCAAGAAGGTTGGAAGTGATAATAGGACGGAGTTCAAGAACTCTATCATTGAAGAATATTGTGGTGATCTTGGTATCAAGCATGAGTTCTCGGCCACTTACAACTCAGAGAAAAATGGTGTTGTGGAAAAGAAGAATCGGACTCTTATCACGCTTGCAAGAGCTATGTTGAATGAGTATGTGACTACAGAGAGGTTTTGGGTTGAAGCTATCAATACGGCATGTTATACTTCAAACCGTGTTTATCTACATCGCCTCTTGAAGAAGACCTCTTATGAGTTATTGGTGAGAAAAAACCAAATGTGGGCTATTTCCGGGTCTTTGGATGTAAATGCTATGTCTTCAAGAAGAGGAAGAGGCTTGGAATGTTTGAAAGAGTACCGATATTGAATTTCTCATCGGGTATTCCGGTAACTCTAAAGCTTATCATGTTTTCATTGCTACTACTGGATTTGTTGAGGAATCATGTGTTGTGCAATTTGATGAAACTAATAGTTCTCATGAAAACAAAGAATCTTATAGTTGTGATGTAGATGATGATGAACCCTTGGAGGAGGTGATGCGAAAGATACCAAGAGAAGATGACTCCTCTGCACCGCCACCGGAAGGCTCCTCTACGACTCAACATGGGATCACTACATCAACAACTCAAGCGGAAGAATCATCAAGTGTACAAGCACCAAGAGAACAACCTCAAGTGCCTACTACCCCGAGAAACCAAAGATCGTCTGTATCAAGTGATACACCACCGTGTCCAACAATGACATCTAGAATTGAAGAAGATTGCAACTCTTCGCTCTGACTACAAGACACCATCATCTCCAAGGAGCAAGCCATACAAGATGCTCAAGATATCTCTCCATCGCAAGCTCCACCACATCAAGAGGCTCCAAAGAGGCACAAACCCATTTCTCGAGATCAAAGAAGTGATTTGATTTTTAGGAGTCCCTCTCAAGGGTTAAAGACTAGGAGAAATCAATATAAGCCAAACTATACTAATGATACTAATAATGATGATGCAGCTAACATTGCTTGTGAGAATTTCTCTTTTGCGTCTTTGATAGAGCCCAAGAACATCGATGAGACGGTGGAAGATCACAAATGGATGTTGGCTATGCAAGAGGAGCTCAACAACTTTGAGAGGAATCAAGTTTGGGAATTGGTGAATAGGCCGAAGCACAAGAACATCATTGGTGCCAAGTGGGTCTTCAAGAACAAGCAAGATGAGAACGGGAATGTTGTGAGGAACAAATCAAGACTCGTGGCCAAGGGTTACTCTCAAGTTGAGGGGGTGGACTTTGATGAGACTTTTGCCTCCGTGACTCGACTTGAGTCAATTCGAACCTTGCTCGCTTATGCTTCACATTTTAACTTCAAATTATATTAAATGGATGTGAAGAGTGCATTTCTTAACGGATATATTAATGAGCAGGTTTATATTGAGCAACCACCCGACTTCGAGGATCCCAAGCATCCCGATCACGTCTTCAATTTGATGAAGGTGTTGTATGGACTCAAGGAAGCACCAAGGACATGGTATGAGCGGCTAAAAGATTTTCCTCACCGACAAGGGCTTCAAGATAGAGAGTATTGATAATACTCTCTTTATTAAACATGTTGATAATGATCTCTTTATGTACCAAATATAGGTGGATGATATTATCTTTGGCTCTACTAATGAAGCTTATAAAGCTAAATTTTGTGATATAATGGCCAAAGAATTAGTGATGTCCATGATAGGTGAGCTTCATTTGTTCCTCGGATTTCAAGTCAAGCAAATAAAAGATGAAGCATTCATCTATCAAGAGAAGTACACAAGAGATCTCCTCAGGCGCTTCGGAATGGAGGATTCAAAGCCAATCAAGACTCCAATGGCCACAAATGGTATTCTTGGCCCGGATGAGAGTGGTAAACAGGTTGACAAAAAGCTTTATCGATCTATGATTGGTTCTCTATTATATATTACCGCCTCTCGCATGGATATTATGTTTAGTGTATGCTTATGTGCTCGTTATCAAGCTAAGCCTAAAGAATCTCATTTAAGTGCTGTCAAAAGGATTCTTTGGTACCTCAACTATACACCAACTATGGGCCTTTGGTATGTAAAAGATGGAGGCTTTGATCTTGTTGGCTACTCCGACTCGGACTTCGTCGGTTGCAAAGTGAGTAGAAAGAGCACCTCCGGTGGATGTCAATTTCTTAGGAATCATTGGTTGCTTGGAGCTCTAAGAAGCAAAATGCCGTGGCTCTTTCAACGGCCAAAGCGGAATATATGGCAGCCGGTGCTTGTTGTGCTCAACTTCTCTACATAAAGCAAACTCTCATGGACTATGGATTGGCATACAATCAAATTCCTGTATACTGTGATAGTGTGAGTGCAATCAATATGGCTCTTCATAAGGGTGATCATGGGTATGCTAAACATATTGAGGTTAAACATCACTTCATAAGGGATCATGTTGCCAAGAAAGATATTGAACTTATTAGTGTGAGGACAAATGATCAATTGGCCGACATTTTCACAAAGCCCTTTGATAAGAAGAACTTCAACAGGCTAAGAGGAGAGTTCAACATTCTTGATCTTTTAGACTTCACTTGAGTAACCTCCAAAGCATAGCATTTTCCTTGTATATATTTGATTGCTTGTGTTTGCTCTGTTATTCTTCTTGTGTTGTAGGACCGTCATCTGACCCTTTCAAGATAGCAATGATCATGGAGAGCTTGGGAAGAATGTTCACGAGGTGCCCAAGGCTAGGAGATGAGGATTATTGTGAGTAAGCTTGCAAGGGGATTTCAATGTGATGAGAGTATTTCTTTTCTAGTCCTTCTTCATATGCATGCGTCTTTTTATTCTTGTTCTTGCATTCATATGCATTTTATGCATTGCATCTAGTGTCTTGACGTCAAGCACGGGTCTAGGGGGAGTTACTCATAAGGAATATAAGTTGATTGCTCCTCGACTCCTTCATAGCAATTGTGAGCTTCATGCCATTGAATCACGATATCTCAAGCTCCAAGGTTAAATCTACTTACGCGGCTCAAAGACTGATTCATACATTTCCATATGCATCACTAACCCCCTCTTGTTGAGAGAAGAGGAAGTTTCTTGGATGTCCATTTTGTAGGGAAGATACTAATTCAAGGGTGAGAAGGAGCTTTGCATCAAGAAGATGATCAAGGCACGAGAACATAATGAGCAAGAAAAGAATCAAAGAAGAGAACCGTAAAGATCCGGTAATATTATTTCATATTTCAATATGTTAATTGCTCTATTGTATTCTCCTTCTTTGTGGCTTTCCTTTTTGGTTGATAGATGGCAAAGGGGGAGAGAAATGGAAATGATCAAATGAAGATGATGAGAGAAGTGAAGATGATCGAGGATGCTCAAAGGAGATATGAAAAGATGATGATCAAGGGAGAGATGAAGGGAATGAAGACTTGAAGATTGAGAAGAAGTAAGCAGTCAAGAAAACAAAGGGAGTAATCTTTCCTATTCCTCTAAATCCATTGATTACTACCCTTTGCCCTCTACTCGTCTTGTGGTTATTTTCTTTTCTTTTAGGAGATGGGAAGCGGGAGCCAAAGAAATGAAGATGATTGAAGTCACTGTCAACGAAGCCAATCAAGGAATATGAAGAGAGTAAGCAATGCACTTATCAAGGGGGAACTTTAATGCTAAGGTATGAAACCTTATGCATATTAATGGACTTCTTGTCAAGAGATGGTAAGACAACTTGCGCCTATCTTTTTTGTTTAAGGTTGTCTCATGCTTTCATTCCTATCTTTTGTATCATCTCAATCATTTGCATCATGGTTGTCATCAATCACCAAAAAGAGAGAGATTGCTAGCTTCATGACCATTGAAGCCCCTCAAAGGTATGAATGATTTTGATGATTGAATGAGAACCATGAACTAACTCGTTGGATGCAGGTTTATCAACACTATTCTACACTTCTACGAGTTGGTTGCTTCAAGGTTGTTCGAGTCCCTGTAACGTTTCCAAGGAGGGAGCTGGTCCAAGGCTAAGGATGATCTAGAGCCATGTGTGGCTTAGTTTTTAGGCCTTTGTGTCTATAGGAAACGTCGATACTATTAAGAGGGGTTGGGTCACTCGTCTCGGTTTTACAGGAATTAGGGTGTGTGGATGCTCTAGGTTCTCTGAGGCACTTGAGTGATCAGTGGAAGCCTGAAGATGTCAAGAGTTGCAGCGGGAAGCATGACGATCTTGAAGAAGTCAAGTTCCAGCAGCAGAAGAGGTCACTGGATGGTCCATCGGTGTCACCAGACAGTCCGGTGAGGGTCGATGTCAGGAGTCTAGAGAAGATGTTTTCTAGAAGCTGAAGACAGGAGGTCACCGGATAGTCCGATGGGAGTCACCAAACAGTTCGATGAGTGCAGGAGCTCGAAGTCCAGAGAGAGGTCCCCTCTAGAGTCAAAGAAGAAGAGCCACTGGACAGTCCGTCGTTCAGAGACCGGACAGTCCGATGAGCCCCGAAGGAGGTGTCTAGAAGAGGTGTCGCTAGAAGTCCAAAAGAGAAGTTCACCAAATAGTCCAGTGATGGTATGAACCGGACAATCCGATGTCACATGGAACGGATTCTAGAGAGGTTGTTTTCTGTCAGATGGAGATCAGGAGTCACCGGACAGTCTGGTGGTCCCAGTCACCGGACAGTCCAGTGAATGCAAAAAGCGGACAACTTTTTGACAACAGCTCTTAACGGTTAATTTAGGGCTTGGAGCCTATTTAAACTGTTGGGGATGCTGTTGTGGTGCTTGCTCGCGGCCAGAACAATTGGAAATCATTTGTCAAGAGCAAAAGTTCACCATGGACAGAACAAGTGAGCATCTAGTGAGATCTTGAGTCCTTGTAAAATGTAGCAAAGAGCATCCATACATTCCTAGAGCCTGTTGATAAGGACATCCCATCATTAGATACACACAATGCTCCTCCACCTACTATAGATGGTCCAATCACGAGCTCGTGGACGACAATTGAATTTAGAGGTGAGCTTGCTCCTAAACAAATGTCTTCCTTCCTTTGAGAATAGATTGCTATATAATAATTTTATCATGATTAAGAACCTTGGCGAGGGTCAAGGGAAGAATGAAGAAGCACTTGAAGATGCTCAAAACCAACAAGACACGTTGAACCTCGGAGGAGATTCAATCCAACTCGGAGTCGAGTTGCCTCCGGGTTCCAAGAGCAATTAGCACTAAAACAGACGCACAAGTTGCATCCGGGCTGCGTTCTGTATGTTCTACATATGGTTGAAAAGATAAGAAGATAACCTTTCCAACAGCACCAGTCTCATCTGTAAATTTGACTTAAATTAGCAGGAATCATTAAAATAAGATGACATCCAGAAACTGCCCGGGTGCTGCAACTCTATTTTTTGGCCGTTGGGCCGTGTATCTTTTTAAGGTCCGTTAGTGTTATGGTTTGCCCTAAGGTCATCCTAAAATCTATATAAATAGTATCTGCCATCATTAGGGTTAGGTTTTGATTAGTTTTCATCTGTTTCCAAATTGTTTCGTCGTTTGACGGTTTGTTGGTTTTCTAACTTTGTGATTTAATTCAGATTTCGCAATTGAGTTGCGTTCTTCCTTGTTCTTACTTGTGTTCTTTGATTCACAGGCTGGGATTAGCCTTCTTGACGAGGTCAATTGTGTGTCCACGGTTGATAACCAGAGGAGAAGTGGTGCTGCGATTGCGGGGTTCGAATCGTATTAATTTGAGGCCGAATCGATTGTGTGTCGCATCTCCACCAAATCGAGAGTTACCATGACCTGATGGAATATCAGGAACCACATACACATCAAGTCGTAATTAGAGATTTAGGTATACTGTTAGGTTCACATATATCCTTATTTATTTTGCATTCATTCTATCATCCACAGAAAATCCGCATCACAAAAAAATTAGTAGATCGTTAGGTGTTTCCCTGTCCAAGTCATGTTTAGCCTTTGCATAATTTTATTTTAGAGTCTGTAGTGTTGAGTTTGTGTCCCTAGTTTGTGTTTTGGTTGCTGGATTCCAAATCTTTTTGCATCCAGTTATTTGCCTTCATCGTTCATCGTTTTCATCATTCAGATCTGTTACCGTGTTTACATCTGTTATTTGTTTTCTTTGCATCGAAATTCTATCCTACCCACTTACCCTATATTTCGACCACAAACAGATCCACCCTTCATAGATCCACCTCTGCATAATCATCCGCTGCTCAACCATCAACAAAATCGCTACCTGATTTCCTCTCGATTGTGTTTCACACCTTCAAAAAACGGGTCCCGAGCACCCTTTGGTAAAACGGACATAACATTCTCATACGAACTCGAAATCGAACGAATTGTTTTTCAAATTCTCAGAATGAAAAGACACATTTGGCTCTCCTGAACTTCGTCGAGGTTAAAAAAAATTTCAAGGCCAAATTCCCCCTAGAAGGGCACTATTGTGAATTTATAAGACTTCACGTGCAATTTCAGACATCTTTGTGATTCTCCATAGAACACATCCTTCATTGGATCGATCTGAAACTTCTTGATGTTCCTGTTTTTGTGCCTCTGAAAAATAAAAAAATAGTGAAAATTCAAAAGAAAATTTAAAAAAAAGTGACATCATCAAGGTGAGTCAGTCTTGTGCTACACCCATGCTTATCAGTGATCTTTAGAACCGCGTCTGTTGCTAATCTTTGTGTCTTTTTATCATTGTTCGCATCTAGATTTTTCATAAGATTGGACCAGCAACTAAAATTACATACTTGGAAACTTATTTAACATTACTATCCGTTATAGAATTGTGTTTCACTAACCATTAATTCAGCCATCCAAGCTCCACATATCCACTTTGGATCAGCACTGCATTTGACCCTGCAATTGTGGAATTACGAATCCCTAGTCTCTCCTACCACCGATTGTACCACCCTTTGCCTTGGATTGGTATCTAAGAACTTGGTAAGTCGTTTTCTTTTGCAGATCTGCCACTACAGAACCGTCACCACTGTAGTTAGAGATAATATCCTGCTTTGCTTCTTTGTCGTTTCTAACCATAACAGGAAAGGGTAAGTCTAGAAGTGATAAGAGTGACCCTTCTGATGTTGCCAACTCCGCAAACTACTTCGCTTATATTGTCAGTCAAAATCAACTAGTTGACACTCTTCTAAGTTCGAGCAGAGGATGACCAAGCAATTCAAGACCATACATATGCACTTCCAGATAATGAACCAGGAATTACAGCGTCTCTCAACTCGTATGATAATCATTGAGATACATCGACCACAACAGAGAGAGGAAGAGGAAGATGCAGTTAATGATGAGAACTATTCTGAGGATGACGTTAACAATGATAGAGAACAACAAAACAGAATGCGCGATCGTCAACGCCGCAACCGCCAAGGTATGAGAGCTAATGAACATCGTGCTCCTTACAAACCTTTCGCTAAGATTAATTTTACCATCCAACCCCTTTCTGGTAATTATGATGCTGAGGATTATCTTGATTGGGAGATGGTTGCAGAGCAAAAAATTACATCTCACTTAGTTCCTGAACAACATAGAGTCAGACAAGCTATTAGTGAGTTTTGAGATTTTGCTTTACTATAGTGGACTGATCATTGCAAAGCGCATTTGCAACTTGATAGTTGGGATAGATTGAAAGATGCTATGCGTAATCGTTTTGCTCCTTCTTCCTATCAAAAACATTTGTGTAAAAAATTGCAATGCTCAGAACAACATGATAAATCTGTTCAAGAATATTTTGCTGAGTTACAAAAGGGTATGATGCGTTGTGAGATAGAACAGGACTTTGAGGGTACTATCTATAGTTTTTATGCTGGGTTGCATCGTGAAATTCTAGACATAATTGATTCTAAAGACTATGATTATGTCTAGTAGTTGTTCCCACCTTGCTATGCTTACAGAAAAAGAATTGCAGGGATGACAACTCCAGAATAGCAGCCGTACATAAACGCCACGGTCGATGTTTCCTTCTTCTTCGACCACACGTATGCCACCACAGTCGAACAGGAGGCCTTCCACCACCTTCAACACTGCAACAGCACCGAAACCAACCCCTTCGGTGCAATCTTCAAACTCGAGTAGGCCTTCTTTGCAGGTACCCAATAAGAATACATCCTCTAGTATCTCCACAGGACGCTCCTCCAACATCAAGTGCCATAGATGCTATGAGCATGGGCCATATGCAGCGAGATTACCCAAGTCAGCGGGCATACGTTCCTACTGAAGATGGAGGATACATAAGCACTTCAGATGTCGAAGATGAAGAATTCGATGATAAGATTCCTAACGATGATGATGGCCAAGCATTTGATGGTGATGATACTTCGGCTTACAGGACCATTATTGTCCAACGAGCGCTATCCGCACAGGGACACCTTGATAACATTCAACGCAATAATCTATTTCAGATATACTTTGTGATCAAAGACCGGCGTGCACGCGTGATCATTGATGGCGAGAGCTGCAACAACTTAGTGAGTACTGATTTGATCACTAGACTTGACTTGCCCACAAGGTCACATCCACATCCGTACCATATCCAGTGGTTAAACGATTCTGGTAAGGCAAAGGTAACGAAAACTTGTCGAGTCCCTTTCTCCATTGGCACCTATGTTGATTCTGTGGATTGTGATGTTGTACCTATGCAAGCTTGTTCATTGTTATTAGGTCGTCCATGGGAACATGATAATGATGCTATCCACTATGGTAAAAATAATAAATATATCTTCATGCATAAAGGAAAAAAATTACTTTATTACCTTTGATCCCTGTTGAAATTGTACAAGCTGCTAGGGATAGAATTGCTAACGAGATGAAAGAACATCCTCCTACACCTAAAAATCAGCAAGCAATAAAATTGAAATGTCTTGTAATGCTTGCAACAAAATCTGACCTTGCTGAAATTTGTGATGAAAATGCTTCATGTTATGCTTTGGTATGCAAGGATGCGTTGTTTTCACTTGAGAATCTTGCTTCTTCTTTGCCTTCTCTTGTTGCTAACCTTTTGCAGGAGTATCATGATGTTTTTCCACACGCGATACCTCCAGGACTACCACCCATTCGAGGGATTGAGCACCAGATTGATTTGATTTCTGGAGCGAGCTTGCCAAACCGCGCCGCCTACAGAACCAACCCTAAGGAGACTAAGGAAAAATCAGCGACAAGTCCAAGACTTTTTGGACCGCGGCTATGTACGTGAGAGCCTTAGTCCGTGTGCCATTCCTGTTCTTTTGATTTCAAAGAAAGATGGTTCTTGACAAATGTGTGTTGATTGTAGAGCCATTAACAATATCACCATTAGATATCATCATCCAATTCCTAGGTTAGACGACATGCTTGATGAATTATGTGGTTCTATAGTCTTCTCTAAAATTGACTTGCGAAGTGGATACCACCAAATAAGAATAAAATTGGGTGATGAATAGAAAATTGCTTTTAAGACTAAGTTCGGATTGTATGAGTGGTTAGTAATGCCTTTTGGATTGACTAATGCACCTAGCACGTAATGATGGATTTCTTTATAAAGCCAACCGTCTTTGAGTTCCAGTTGGCTCCGTTCGTCTTTTGTTGTTAAAGGAGGCGCATGGAGCAGGATTGATAGGACTCTTTGAAGCGAAGAAGACGGAAGATGTTTTGGCCACATATTTCTTTTGGCCAGAGATGAGACGCGATGTTGAACGCTTCGTCGCTCCCTGCACTACACGTCAAAAAGCTAAGTCACAACTAAACCCACATGGTTTGTACATGCCTCTTCCCGTCTCTTCTATTCCTTGGGCCGATATTTCTATGGATTTTGTTTTAGGATTGCCTAGGACTAAGAGGGGGAGAAATAGAATTTTTGTGGTAGTATATCGCTTTTCTAAGATGGCATATTTTATACCATATCATAAGACCGATGACGCTACACATATTGCTGATCTATTCTTTAAAAAAATTGTCCGGTTGCATGGTATGCCCTCTACTATTGTTTCAGATCGTGATGCGAAATTTTTGAGTCACTTTTTGCGCATTTATGGAATAAGTTGGGAACAAAGTTGCTTTTTTCAACTGCATGTCACCCACAAACCAATGGACAAATCGAGGTCGTGAACCATACATTGTCTACAATGCTACGTGCTATTTTAAAGAAAAATTTGAAGATGTGGAAAGAATGTTTACCTCATGTGGAGTTTGCATACAACCGAGCGGAAAACTCAACCACTAAGGTAAGTCCATTCGAGGTAGTACATGGCTTTAATCCTCATGCTCCATCTTTTGCCTTTGCCTTCTATCGAAAGAGTTCATAATGATGCTAAGATGCATGCTGATTTTATTCTCAAGATGCATGAAACGACTAACAAAACATTGAAAAGATGAATGAGAAGTATAAAATTGTCGGTAGTAAAGGTAGACTTGAAGTTAAATTTGTACTGGGTGATTTGGTTTGGTTGCACTTGAGAAAAGATAGATTTCTGAAGCTAAGAAAGTCTAAATTGATGCCTAGAACTGCTGGTCCTTTTAAGGTACTTGAGAAGATTAATAATAATGCATATAAACTTGAGTTACCTCCCGAGTTCGGGGTTAGTCTTACATTTAACATTGCAGATTTGAAGCCATACATGGGAGAAGAAGATGAGCTTGAGTCGAGGACGACTCCGATTCAAGAGGGGGAGGATGATGAGGACATCCCATCATTGATACACACGATACTCCTTCACCTACCATAGATAGTCCAATCACAAGAGCTCGTGCACGACAATTAAATTTTGAGGTGAGCTCGTTCCTATACACCTGTCTTCTTTTCTTTGAAAATAAATTGCTACCTAATGATTTTATTATGATTAGAAACCTTGGAGTTGGTCAAGCGAAGCATGAAGAAGGACTTGAAGATGCTCAATACCAACAAGGCACGTTGAACCCCGGAGGAGATTCAATCCAACTCGAAGTCGAGTTTGCCCTCGGGTTTCAGAAGCAGTCCGCACTAAAATGGATGCCCAGGTCGCGTACGGGCTCTGTTTTGGACATTCTAGATATGATTGGAAAGTTAAGAAGATAATCTTTTTGAGAGCATGGCTCTCATCTCTAAATTCGATAGGAATCAACAAAAATCATTAAAACAAGATAACGTCAAGAAACTGCCCGGTGCTGCGACACTATCTTTTGGCCTTTGGGCCGTGTATCTTTTTAATGTCCATTAGTGTTAAGGTTTGTCACTAAGGTCATCATAAACTTTATATATAAACCGTAGCCACTGTCATTAGGGTTAGGTTTTGATTAGTTTTTATCTGTTTCCAAATAGTTTTGTCGTCTGACGGTTTATTTGTTTTCCAACATCGTGATTTAATTCGGATTTTGCAATTGAGTTGTGCTCTTCCTTGTTTTTGCTTGTGTTCTTCGATTCGCAGGCTGGGATTAGCCTTCTTGGTGAGGTCAATCGTGTATCCACGGTTGATAACCAGCGGAGAAGTGGTGCTGCGATTGCAAGGTTCGAATTGTGTTGATTTGAGACCAGATCGATTGTGTGTCGCATCTCCACCAAATCAAGAGTTACCACGACCTGATGGAAGATCGAGAATCACGTACACATCAAGTGGTAATCAGATCTTCTGGTATATCATCAGGTTCACATCTATCCTTGTTTATTTTGCATTCATTCTATCGTCCACAGAAAAGCCGCAACACAAAAAAATTAGTAGATCGTTAGGTGTTTCTCTGTCCAAGCAGTGTTTAGCCTTTGCATAATTTTATTTCATAGTCTATAGTGTTGAGTTTGTGTCCCTAGTTTGTGTTTTGGCTACTAGATTCGAAATCTTTTTGCCTCCAGTTGTTTGCCTTCATCGTTCATCGTTTGCATCATTCAGATTTGTTACCATGTTTACATCTGTTATTTGTTTCCTTTGCACCAAAATGCTATCCCACCCACTTACCCTATATTTCGACCACAAACAGATCCACCCTTCATAGATCCACCTCTGCATAATCATTCGCTGCTCAATAATCCACAAAATCGCCACCCAATTTGCTCCCGATTATGTTTCATACCTTCCAAAAACGTGTCCTGGGCACCCTTCGATAAAACGGGCATAACTTTCTCATACAAACTCGAAATCGGATGAATTGTTTTTCAAATTCTCAAAACGAAAAGACGCATTTGGCTCTCCTGAACTTTGTTGGGGTTCAAAAACTTTTTAAGGCCAAATTCCCCCTGGAAGAGACCTTTGTGATTTTTCATAGAACACATCCTTCATTGGATCAGTCTGAAACCTCTTGCTGTTCCTGTTTTTGTGCCTCTAAAAAACAAAAAAATAGTAAAAATTCAAAAGAAAAATAAAAAAAATGACATAATCAAGGTGACATCACTATCTTGTGCTACACCGTGCTGATCACTGATCTTTAGAGCCGCATCTATTGCTGATCCTTGCGTCTTCTTATCAATGTTCGCAATTGAATTTTTCATAAGATTAACCAGCAACTGGAAATACATACTTGAAACACTTATTTAAAATTACTATCTGTTATAGAGTTGTGTTCCACTAACCATTATTTCAGCCCTTTAAGCTCCACATATCCACCTTGGATCAGCACTGTATTTGACCCGACAATTGTGGAATTATAACTCTCTGGTCTCTCCTGCCACTGGTTGTACCACCCTTTGCCTTGGATTGATAAGAACCGTGTAAGAACTTGGTAAGTCTTTTCCTTTTGGAAATCTGCCACCACAGAACCCACACTGCTGTAGTGTAGGGATAATGTCCTGCTTTGCTTCTTTGTCGCTTTCTAACCATGGCAGAAAAGGGTAAGTCGATAAGAGTAAACTTTGTAATGCTGCCAACTCTCCGAAAGACTTCGCTTATATTCTCAGTCAAAATCAACTTGCTGACACTCTTGCTAAGTTAGATCAAAGGATGATCAAGCAATTAAATACCATAGATATGCACTTCCAAACAATGAACATGAAATTACAACGTCTCTCAACTCGTATGACAATCTTTGAGAGACATTAACCACAACAGAGAGAGAAAGAGGAAGATGAAGTTAATGACGAGAACTATTTCGAGGATGACGTTGACAATGATAGAGAACAATAAAAAAGAATGCGCGATAGTCAACGTCGTAACCGCCAAGGAATGAGAGATAATGAACATCGTGCTCCTTACGAACCTTATGCTAACATTAAGTTTACCATCCGACCTCTTTCTGGTAATTATGCTGCCGAGGCTTATCTTGATTGGGAGATGGTTGCTGAGGGTATGATGCATTGTTGGATAGAAGAGGACTTTGAGGGTGTTATCTGTCATTTTTATGCTGGGTTGCTGATGTGTACGTGGTTCCTGATCTTCCGTCAGGTGTAATAACTCTCGATTTGACGGAGATGTGACACACAATCGATCCGGCCTCAAATCAACACGATTCGAACCCCGCAATCGCAGCACCACTTCTCCTCTAGTTATCAACCGTACGCACATGATTGACCTCGCCAAGAAGGCTAATCCTTGCCTGCGAATCGAAGAACACAAGCAAGAACAAGGAAGAACGCAATTCACTTGCGAAATCTGGATTGAATCACGAAGTTGGATAACAAACAAGCCGTCAAAAGGCGAAACTGTTTGGAAATAGGAGAAAACTAATCAAAACCTATCTCTAATGACGGCGGCTACTGAATTTATAGAGTTTAGGTTGACCTTAGGGGCAAACCCTAATACTAATGGGCTTAGAAAAGATACAAGGCCTAAAGGCGAAAAGATAATATCGTAGCACCCGACAAGTTTCTTGATGTCCTCTTGTTTTAACGATTCTTATTGATTTCGGTCGAATTTGGAGATGAGACTGGTGCCGTTGGAAAGGTTATCTTCTTACCTTTCCAACCATATATAGAACGTCCAAAAGGCCGCCGTATGCGACCTGGGCGTTCGTTTTAGTGTGGACTGCTCCCTGGAACCCGGGGACAACTCGACTCGAACTGATTGAATCTCCTGCGGGGTTCAACGTGTCTTGCTGGTCCGGAGCATCTTCAAGTCCTTCTTCATGCTTCCCTTGATCCTCTCCAAGGTTCCTAATCAAGATAAAATCATTAGGTAGCAATCTATTTTCAAAGAAAAGAAGACATGTGTTTAGGAACGAGCTCACCTCAAAATTTAATTGTCTTGCACGAGCTCTTGTGATTGGACTATCTATAGTAGGTGAAAGAGTATCGTGTGTATCCAATGATGGGATGTCCTCATCATCCTCCCCCTCTTGAATCAGAGTCGTCCTCGACTCAAGCTCATCTTCTTCTCCCATGTATGGCTTCAAATCTGCAATGTTAAATGTAGGACTAACCCTGAACTCGGGAGGTAACTCAAGTTTATATGCATTATTATTAATCTTCTCAAGTACCTTAAAAGGACCAGCAGCTCTAGGGATCAATTTAGACTTTCTTAGCTCCGAAAATCTATCTTTTCTCAAGTGCAACCAAACCAAATCACACGGTACAAATTTAACTTCAAGTCTACCTTTACTACCGGCAATTTTATACTTCTCATTCATCTTTTTAATGTTTTGTTTAGTCGTTTCATGCATCTTGAGAATAAAATCAGCACGTGACTTAGCATCATGATGAACTCTCTCGGTAGAAGACAGAGGCAAAAGATCAATCGGAGACGAGGGTTAAAGCCATATACTACGTCAAATGGACTTACCTTAGTAGTTGAGTGTTCTGCTCGGTTGCATGCAAACTCCACGTGAGGTAAACATTCTTCCCACATCTTCAAGTTTTTCTTTAAAACAGCACGGCTTGGTAGACAAAGTACAGTTCACGACCTCTATTTGTCCATCGGTTTGTGGGTGACATGTAGTTGAAAACAGTAACTTTGTTCCCAACTTATTCCATAAAGTGCACCAAAAGTGACTCAAAAATTTTGCATCACGATCTGAAACTATAGTAGAAGGCATACCATGCAAGCGAACAAATTCTTTAAAGAATAGATCAGCAATATGCGTAGCATCATCGGTCTTATGACATGGTATAAAATGTGCCATTTTGGAAAAGCGATCTACTACCACAAAAATACTATCTCTCCCCCTCTTAGTTCTACGTAATCCCAAAATAAAATCCATAGAAATATCAGCCCAAGGAATAGAAGGGACGGGAAGAGGCATGTACAAACCATGTGGGTTTAGTTGTGACTTAGCTTTTTGACATGTGGTGCAACAAGCTACAAACCGTTCAACATCGCGTCTCATCTTTGGCCAAAAGAAATGTGTGGCCAAAACATCTTCCGTCTTCTTCGCTCCAAAGTGTCCCATCAATCCTCCTCCACACGCCTCCTGTAACAACAAAAGACGAACGGAGCCAACTGGAACGCAAAGACGGTTGGCTTTATAAAGAAATCCATCATTAAGTACAAATTTGTTCCAAGTCTTTCCTTCACGACAATGTAGAACCACATCTTTAAAATCAACATCTAACATATATTGTTGCTAATTGTTTCTAGTCCAAAAATCTGACAATCAAGTTGGGACAGCATAGCATATCGTCTAGACAAAGCATCCGCAATCACATTATTCTTCCCTTTCTTATGTTTGATGATGTAAGGAAAGGATTCAATAAATTCAATCCACTTAGCATGTCTACGGTTCAAGTTATTTTGGCTACGAATATGCTTAAGTGATTCATGATCGGAATGAATGACAAATTCTTTAGGCCATAAATAATGTTGCCACGTTTCTAAACATCGTACAAGAGCATACAATTCCTTATCATACGTAGAGTAATTAAGAGCAGGGCCATTCAATTTTTCACTTGCATCACATTCAAGTTCAAAATTTTTACCAAAATTTGGAAGTTGGAGCAATGGTGCATGTGTAAGCTTGTCCTTCAAAGTGGCAAATGACTCCTCTTGTGTGTGGCCCCAATGAAAAGCACGCCCTTCTTTGTCAACTCGTTCATTGGAGCAACAATGGTGCAGAAATTGTGGACGAAGCGGCGATAAAATCCAGCAAGTCCAAAAAAACTCTGCACTTGTGAAATCGTTGTGGGCCTGGACCAACACTTGATTGCATTTATCTTGGCTTCATCAACTTCAATTCCGTGTGGAGTAACAACATAGCCAAGAAAAGAGACTCGGTCTGTGCAAAAGGCGCACTTCTCAAGATGAGCAAACAAACGTGCATCCCTCAAAGCATCAAAAATAGCACGCAAGTGAGATAAATGTTCGGTCATTGACTTGCTGTAAATCAAGATATCATCAAAATAAACCACCACAAATTTTCAAATGAAAGAACGTAAGACTCGTTCATCAAACTCATGAAAGTACTAGGTGCATTAGTCAATCCAAAAGGCATTACTAACCACTGATACAATCCAAACTTAGTCTTAAAAGCAGTTTTCTATTCATCACCCAATTTATTCTTATTTGGTGGTATCCACTTCGCAAGTCAATTTTAGAGAAAACAATAGAACCACGTAATTCATCAAGCATGTCGTCTAGCCTAAGAATAGGATGACGATATCTAATGGTTTGTTAATGGCTCTACAATCAACACACATTCGCCAGGAACCATCTTTCTTTGGAACCAAAAGAACAGGAACAGCACAAAGACTAAGGCTCTCACGTACATACCCGCGGTCCAAAAGGTCTTGGACTTGTCGCTGAATTTCGTTAGTCTCCTCAGGGTTGGTTCTGTAGGCGGCGCGGTTTGGGAAGCTCGCTCCAGGAATCAAATCAATCTGGTGCTCAATCCTCCGAATGGGTGGTAGTCCTGGAGGTATCTCGTGTGGAAAGACGTCATGATACTCCTGCAAAAGGTCAGAAACAGCAGAAGGCAAAAAAGAAGCAAGATTCTCGAGTGAAAACAATGCATCCTTGCATACCAAAGCATAACATGAAGCATTTCCATCAAGGATTTCATCAAGGTCAGATTTTGTTGCAAGCATTACAGGACTTTTCAATTTTATTGCTTGATGATTTCATGTGTATGAGGCTGTTCTTTCTTCTCATTAGCAATTCTCTCCCTATCAACTTGTACAATTTTAGCAGGGGTCAAAGGTAATAAAGTAATTTTCTTTCCTTTATGCATGAAGGTATATTTATTACTTTTACCATAGTGGATAGCATCATTATCATGTTCCCATGGACGACCCAATAATAATGAACAAGATTGCATAGGTACAACATCACAATCCACATAATCAACATAGGTGCCAATAGAAAAAAGGACTCGACATGTTTTAGTTACCTTTGCCTTACCGGAGTCGTTTAACCACTGGATATGGTATGGATGTGGATGTGGCCGTGTGGGCAAGTTCAGCTTAGTGATCAAGTCAGTAATTAGTTGTTGCAGCTCTCGCCATCAATGATCACGCGTGCATGGCGGTTCTTGGTCACAAAGTAAATCTGAAATAGATTATGACGCTGAATCTTATCAAGACATACCTTTACGGAGAGTGCACGTTGGACAATGATGGTCCTGTAGGTCGAAGTATCATCACCATCAAATACTTGGCCATCATCATCGTCAGGAATTTTGTCATCGGATTCTTCATCCTCAACATCCGAAGTGCTTACGTATCCTCCATCTTCAGTAGCAATGTATGTCCACTGGCTTGGGCAATCTCGCTGCATATGACCCATGTCATGGCATCTACGGCACTTGATGTTGGAGGAGCGTCCGGTGGAGATACTGGAGGATGTATTCTTGTTGGGTACCTGCAATGAAGGCTTACTCGAATCTGAGGATTGCACCGAAGGGTTTAGTTTTGGTGCTGTGGCAGTGTTGGAGGTGGTGGGAGACCTCTTGCTCGACGGTTGTGGCGTACGTGTGGTCGACGAAGAAGGAAAGGTCGATCGTGGACTATATGTACGGCTGCTGTTCTGGAGTTGTTTTCCCTGCAATTCTTTTCCTGCAAGCACAGCAAGGTGGAACAACTGCTCGAGAGAATTATAGTCTTTGTAATCAATTATGTCCTAAATTTCACGACGCAACCCAGCATAAAAACGACAGATAGTTTCCTCAAAGTTCTCTTCTATCCCACAACGCATCATGCACTTTTATAACTCAGCAAGATATTTTTGAACAGATTTATCATTTTGTTTTAAACGTTGCAATTTTTACGCAATTCTCTTTGATAGGATGGGGGAACAAAACGCTTACGCATAGTAGCTTTCAATCTATCCCAACTATCAGGTTGCAACTTTGCTCTACAAAGATCAGTCCACCATAGTAAAGCAAAATCTCGAAACTCACTAGTAGCTTGTTTAACTCTATGTTGTTCAGGAACTAAGTGAGATGTAAATTTTTGCTCTACAACCATCTCCCAATCAAGATAAGCTTCAACATTATAATTACCAAAAAAGGGTGGGATGGTAAACTTAATCTTAGCGAAAGGTTCATAAGGAGCATGATGATTTCATTACCTCTCATACCTTGGCAGTTATAGCATCGACGATGGGGCAGGGGAATTTGTTGTTCTCCATCATTGTCAATGCCATTCTCGGAATGGTTCTCATCATTAACTTCATCTTCCTCTTCCGCTCTCGGTTGTGGTCGCCGTGCCTCAAAGTTTGTCATACGAATTGAGAGACGTTGGAATTCCTGGTTCATTCTCTGGAATTGATCTGTCATCCTCTGTTCGAGCTTAGCAATACTGTCAGCAAGTTGATTTTGACTGACAATATAATTGAAGTCGTTCGGGGTGTTGGCAGCATCAGAAGATTCACTCTTATCACCTGCAGACTTACCCTTTTCTGCCATGGTTAGAAGATAACAAAAAAGCAAAGCAGGATATTATCCCTACACTACGGTGGTGCGGTTTCTGTGGTGGCAGATCTGCAAACGAAACGACTTACCAAGTTCTTACACGGTTCTTACCAATGCAAAGCAAAGGATTGTCAACCATTGACAGGAGATACTAGGGAATTGTAATTCCACAATTGCAGGGTCAAATGCAGTGCTGATCCGAGGTGAATATGTGGAGCTCGGAGGGCTAAAATAATGGTTAGTGGCACACAATTCTATGACAGATAGCAATGCTGAATAAATGTTCCAAGATTGTAATTATAGTAGTTGGTCTAATCTTATGAAAAATTCAGATGCGAACAACGATAAGAGTGCACAAAGATCAGCAACAGACGCGGCTCCAAAAATCAGCTATCAGTACGGTGTAGCACAAGATAGTGATGTCACCTTGATGATGTCAATTTTTTTTAATTTTTAGAGGCGCAAAATCAGAGACACCAAGAAGTTTCAGATCAATCCAATTGGGGATGTGGTATGTCGAAAATCACAAAGATGTCTAAAATTACACCAAAAATCTTGTAAATTCACAAAGGTCCACTTCTAGAGGGAATTTGGCCTTGAAAAAAAAGAACCAAATGCGTCTTTTCGTTCTAAGAATTAAAAAAAATAACTCCCGATTTCGAGTTTGTATGCAAAAGTTATGCCCGTTTTACTGAGGGTGTCCGGAACACGTTTTTGGAAGGTGTGAGACGCAAACGGTGGAGAATCGGGTGGTGCTTTTGTGGACGATTGAGCAGCGGATGATTATGGAGAGGTGGATCTATGAATGGTGGATCTGTTTGTGGTCAAAATATCGAATGGGTGGGTGGGATAAAATTTCGATGCAAAGAAACAAATAACAGATGTAAAGATGATAACGAATCTGAATAATGCCAACGATCAACGACGAAGGCAAACAACTGGATGCAAAAAGATCACGAAATCCAGCAACCAAAACACAAACTAAGGACACAAACTCAACACTACGGACTCTGAAATAAAATTATACAAAGGATAAATACGGCTTGGACAGGGGAACACCTAACGATCTACAATTTTTTTTTGTGTTGTGGCTTTTCTGTGAACGATAGGATGAATGCAAAATAAACAAGGATAGATGTGAACCTGACAGTATAATTGAAGCTCTGATTACCACTTGATGTGTACGTGGTTCCCGATGTTCCGTCAGGTCGTGATAACTCTCGATTTGGCGGAGATACGACACACAATCGATCCGGCTTCAAATTAACATGATTCGAACCACGCAATCGCAGCACCACTTCTCCTCTGGTTATCAACGGTATGCACACGATTGACCTCGCCAAGAAGGCTAATACTTGCCTACGAATCGAAGAACACAAGCAAGAACAAGGAAGAACTTAACTCACTTGCGAAATCTGGATTGAATCACGAAGTTGGATAACAAACAAGCCGTCAAACAGTGAAACTGCTTAGAAACAGGAGAAAACTGATCAAAACCAATCTCTAATGATGGCGGCTACTGAATTTATAGAGTTTAGGTCGACTTTAGGGGCAAACCCTAATACTAATGAGCCTAGAAAAGATACAAGGCCCAAAGGCCAAAAGATAATGTTGCAACACCCGGCAAGTTTTTGGACACCCTCTTGTTTTAGCGATTCCTACTGATTCCAGTCGAATTTGGAGATGAGACTAGTACCATTGGAAAGGTTATCTTCTTAGCTTTCCAACCATATCTAGAACATCCAAAATGGCCCCCGTATGCTACCTGGGTGTTTGTTTTAGTGTGTACTGCTCCTTGGAACCCGAGGACAACTCGATTCCGAATTGGATTGAATCTCCTCCGGGGTTCAACGTGTCTTGCTATTCCGGAGCATCTTCAAGTCCTTCTTCATGCTTCCCTTGATCCTCTCCAAGGTTTCTAATCAAGATAAAATCATTAGGTAGCAATCTATTCTCAAATGAAAAAAGACTTGTGTTTAGGAACGAGCTCACCTCAAAATTCAATTGTGCTCTTGTGATTGGACTATCTATGGTAGGTGGAGGAGCATCATGTGTATCCAATGATGGGATGTCCTCATCAGTTGCGTCGTGAAATTCAGAATATGATTGATTATAAAGACTATGATTCTATCTTGTATTTGTTTCACCTTGCTGTGCTTGCAGAAAAAGAATTGCAGGAATGACAACTCCAGAACAGCAGCCATACATACACTCCACAGTCGATGTTTCTTTCTTCTTCGACCACACATACGCCACCACCGTCGAGCAGGAGGCCTTCCACCACCTCCAACACTACAATAGCACCGAAAACCAACCCCTTCAGTGCAATCTTCGAACTCGAGTAGGCCTTCTTTGCAGGTACCCAATAAGAACACATCCTCCAATACCTCCACAGAACGCTCCTCCAACATCAAGTGCCATAGATGCAGCGAGATTGCCCAAGTCAGCGGGCATACGTTCCTACTGAAGATGGAGGATACATAAGCACTTCAGATGTCGAGCATGAAGAATCCAATGATAAGATTACTGACGATGATGATGGCCAAGTATTTGGCGGTGATGATACTTCGGCTTACAGGACCATCATTGTCCAACGAGCGCTCTTCGCACAAGTACACCTTGATAAGATTCAACGCCATAATCTATTTCAGATTTACTTTGTGATCAAGAATCGGCGTGCATGCGTGATCATTGATGCGAGAGCTGCAACAACTTAGTGAGTACTGATTTGATCACTAAGCTTACTTGCCCACACGGCCACATTCACATCCGTACCATATCCAGTGGCTAAACGACTTCGGTAAGGCAAAGGTAACGAAAACTTGTCGAGTCCCTTTCTCCATTGGCACCTATGTTGATTCTGTGGATTGTGATATTATACCTATGCAAGCTTGTTTATTGTTATTGGGTCGTCCATAGGAACATGATAATGATGCTATCCACTATGGTAAAAATAATAAATATATCTTCTTGCATAAAGGAAAAAAATTACTTTATTACCTTTGATCCCTGCTGAAATTGTACAAGCTGCTAGGGATAGAATTGCTAACGAGATGAAAGAACATCCTCCTACACCTAAAAATCAGCAAGCAATAAAATTGAAATGTCTTGTAATGCTTGCAACAAAATCTGACCTTGTTGAAATTTGTGATGAAAATGCTTCATGTTATGCTTTGGTATTCAAGGATGCATTGTTTTCACTTGAGGATCTTGCTTCTTCTTTACCTTCTCTGTAGCTAACCTTTTGTATGAGTATCATGACGTCTTTCCACACGAGATACCTCCAATCACAAGAGCTCATGCACGACAATTAAATTTAGAGGTGAGCTCGTTTCTAAACACATGTCTTCATTTCTTTGAGAATAGATTGCTACCTAATAATTTTATCATGATTAAAAACCTTGGACAGTGTCAAGGAAAGCTTGAAGAAAGACTTGAAAATGCTCAAGACCAACAAGGCACGTTGAACCCCTGAGGAGATTCAATCCAACTCAGAGTCGAATTGCCACTGGGTTCCAGGAACAGTCCACACTAAAACCGACGCCCAGGTCGCATACTGGCTCTGGTTTGGACGTTCTATATATAGTTGAAAAGCCAAGAAGATAATTTCCAACACTGCCATTCTCATCTCCAAATTCGACCAGAATCAGTGAAAATCATTAAAACAAGATGACGTCCAGAAACTGCCCGGGTGCTGCGACACTATCTTTTGGCCTTTGGGCTGTGTATCTTTTTAAGGTCCATTAGTTTTAGGATTTACCCCTAAGGTCGTCTTAAACTTTATATAAACGGTAGCCACCGTCATTAGGGTTAGGTTTTGATTAGATTTCATCTGTTTTCAAACAGTTTAGCCGTTTGATGTTTTGTTGGTTTTTCAACTTTGTCATTTAATTCAGATTTCACAATTGAGTTGCATTCTTTCTTGTTCTTGCTTGTGTTCTTCGATTCGCAGTTTGGGATTAGCCTTCTTGGTGAGGTCAATCATGTGTGCACGGTTGATAACCAAAGGAGAAGTGGTGCTGCGATTGCGAGGTTCGAATCGTGTTGATTTGAGGCCAGATCGATTGTGTGTCACATCTGCACCAAATTGAGAGTTACCATGACCTGACGGAAGATCGGGAATCATGTACGCATCACTTAGGTTGAGAGGAGTGTCTTCAGCTTGTTACTCTTGGTCTATGGCAGCCTAGACCGGTTAGACGTCATTGTCCGAGCTTTCGAAGACTTGTGGAAGATGACATCATGTTTGTACGCGGTTTCGGATCCTCCACTCGAGAGGAACATCAAGAGTGAGCGTCCAAACCTTGAAGGCTTGCTCTAGCGCTTAGGTATTGTTTGCTATAGCTGAGACGCCGATGTCTTCACTTAGAGAGTGAAGCGTACCTTTTTGAGCATCATTCCGAAAAAGACGGGAGGAACCAAGACTCTGTTGGGAGTGGCTCAACGAGCAATAGGGGAAGCCGCCATCCTTTCGATACCTCAGGAAAAATCGCTGAGCATCTCTGTCACCCTTCTCTTTACTTACCGCATTTACATTCTTGCGAATAGTGTGATAGGTTGTTTAGTTACTTCTCCTGGTAGCTCTCGTGCCGGCTTGCTTGCTAGTTTGATAGGTTATATTCTAGCTTGTTTTACTCTTCCTTAGACCTTACTTGCTAGAAGTTGATTGCTAGTTTTGCTAGAAACTAAGAAGAGTAAGAAATCGGCTTAGTAGTGTAAATGCCCAATTCAATCCCCTCTCCCTCTCAGTCACTTCCTTTCACCAAGAACCTAGAACGCCAAACTTGATGAGACTCTGTTGGCGTTCGGGTTCAGAAGATGTCCTTCGGAGCTGGCACTCTACACCAGGCACAGCAGCTCAGGAGAGCAACTGGTGATTGGTGTTTACATTGATGATTTGGTAATCACAGTTACCAGCAGAGAAGATATTCATGGTTTCAAGGAGAAGATGGCAGAAAAGTTCAAGATGAGTGATCTTGGCCTACTTCACTATTATCTCGGTATAGAAGTGAAGCAAAGTTCAAAAGGGATCTCGCTGAGTCAGGGAGATTATGCAGTCAAGATTCTTGAAAGAAGTGGCATGGTGGGATGCAATCCTTGTCAGGTTCCCATGGAAATGCGTCTAAAGCTCAGCAAGGACAATACTGAGAAGCTGGTGGATGCTACAAGATATAGGAGTATTGTGGGCAGCCTCACACACTTGGTTAATACTCTTCCTGATCTTGCTTTTTCTGTTGGTTATGTGAGTCGGTTTCTGGAAGAACCAAGAGAAGATCATATGGCGGCAATTAAACATATACTGCAGTATGTTGTGGGTACCTGTAATTGGGGTCTCTGGTTTGGAAGAAAGCAGTAGGGGGAAGCAAAACTGAATGGCTATAGTGATAGTGACTATGCTGGAGATGTTGATAAGAGGAAAAGTACAACATGTGTGGTTTTCTTTCTTGGTGAAAGCCCTGTTACTTGGCAGTCGATGAAGTAGAAGGTAGTTGCTCAATCTAGTTGCGAAGCTGAGTATATAGCAGCTGGGAATGCTACCTGTCAGGCACTTTGGCTGAGTCGTGTGCTGGCTGAAGTGCAAGGAACATCTGTGAAGGCTCCCCTGCTCAGAGTAGACAACAAATCAGCAATTGCTTTGATCAAGAGTCCGCTACTCCATGGACAGAGTCGGTACATTGAAGTCAAATATTATCTAGTCCGGGAGTGTGCAGAAAAGAGTCAAATTGAAGTGGAGTTCATCAGGACTGAAGATCAACTGGGGGATATTCTGACAAAGCCACTCGGGAGAACCAAGGTTCAAGAAGTTCGCTCCAGGATTGGGCTCATCGATGTAAGTAATCAGCACGGCAAGGATTAGGAGGAGAATGTCAGAATAAACCTTGCGCGCTTAAGAGTCATTTGCTTAGTAATTTTCTGTTAGAATTTGCTTTGTCAAAGTAGTTAGGCGCATGGCCGTTAGTCCCGGTTTGTCGCGCGTACTGGTCCAGATCGTGACGTTAGAGTCGGTTGTATTCAGTCTATTTAATCAAGTGAATAGAGTCAAGGAAAGCTGCCAAGTTGACAGCGCAAAACTCTGTTGATCCAGTTTTCACGTGCGTTCATGTTCTTTGTGTTCTTGGTGTTCCTGAGATCAGTGTGCGATTCTAACACTCCTGACCCTGCTGTCCCATATGTGTAGAGAGAGTGAAGCTAGAGAGAGAAATGGTGGGTGGAAGAAGAGGAGAGGAACAAGGAAGCAAGATGGTTTGAGGTTTCCAAAGCATGATGGATAGCTCGACTTTCAATCTTGGGAAAAGAAAATGGCATTTCAGTCACTAAAATGGACATGAAATGGCCGGGTAAAGGAAATCATTTTTTATCTCAGAAATTTTTAGGTTTAAACTTCTATAGTGTATCTTAAATTATGTATATAGTATTAAATTTTATTTATATTTACCTTCTGTGTCAAAATATTCCGTTATTTGGACAGTTGACATATTGCCACGTATTGTACTCCCTCTATTCCAAAATATAAGAGCATCTCCAAAAGCTCCACATTAACTCCCCTAAATCAAACTAAGAGAAAAAGCGTAAAAAACCTCCTCCAACAGCTCCTCTAAACACCTCTCTACTTTGGATGCTCCCTAGAAATCCTCTTACTCGGAGGTAGATCTGGTGAACTTTCTAGGTTCCCAATCCCATCTCTCGTGCAACTGACCATGGGACCGGTTGTTCACTTGGCTCAGATTTAAACTATTTTGGGGAGCTGTTGGAGGAGCTAATTAAAATGGACCCTAAAATTTTTTAGCTAGCCCTAAAAGGTATCTTTTGAGGTGATTTTTTGAGGAAACTATTGGAGATGCTCTAAGCATTTCTAGGTCTTGTCAATCAATTTTATTAATAATAGTAAAGAAATAATCATATTTTGCTATATATAAATTATATTTGTAGACGTCATGAAACAAACTTTTATAATGTCTAACTCTTTATATTAGAAAGTATTTAATTTTTTAGATATTATTAGTCAAAGCTTAAAGAATTTGACTTTGACCAAATCAGAAATGCTGAAGGGAGATAGTATCACCGTATCTGCATTGCCCTATCAGAAACACCGTATCTCTGTGGATCCCTTGCCCCGCCTGATGGGATATCCTCCATAGCATCAGATCTTAGATTCCTTTTGATGTGAGTTAGTGGAGCTCATCGTGAATTTTTCTCTATTTTTCTATTTGCTTACAGTGATCTTTCGCTGGATAATATCACTTTTCTTGTTGGGCAGTAGTTTCATTTGGCTCTGTTTATCATGTGTAGGTCTGATCCACAACCAGAAAATCGGCATAATGCAGGTTTGTTCATTATGTGAGCCTGCCACTGAAAGAATCTTCTAAATACTATGCATTCTTAGAATTTCTTGACTTTGTTCCTTAGTCGGTCGTTGCTCCTAGTAAAGAAAAGAAAAAAAAACATTCTTTTGTCGGAAGCTTACTTCACTAAGTGACTGAATATTTCTTTGATTTTATTGGAATTCTCTGCTGTGAGAAAAAATTTCTGTTCTTAATTAATTGCCGTTTGTGTGAGAGAATGAGAGAGGGATAATAGATGTATCAATGAATTAATAGAAGGATGACTGTGTTCAGGCTACCTGAAGCATGGCATCCTCGACCACGGCCACTCATCCTCGCTCTTAGCTACCTCGACATCGGCACAAGAGCTTTCATCATGCTGAGTTCGGTTTTCTTCTCCAGTTCAAGCATCCGCGATGCTCATGTTAGGATTGCGAGGGATATTAGAGTAATTGAGGATTAGATAGAGGACTCGGTTTGTTATGGTTTGTTTTTTAGTTTAGATTAGTTTTTATACTTATCCCATCCAGATTATTTCAGATCTAAGTCATGTACTCCTTCTATTAATCCATTTATCCATTTATTATCGCTCTATTATTCTCTCACAAGGTATAGAGTCAAATCACGATCCAATTATGTTGCCCCCACCCTCTCAACGTCCCCTGGAGAGGACCACCTCCAGCGGGGGCAGCGCCACCGTTTAGGTGATGGCTACTATTGATCTAGTCACCATCATTGTTATCATCGCTGTTTTGTAGCAGATCGGGTCGCGCGGTCGGGCTACCACCACCCCCTGGTTCCGCAGGCATCATCGAGCACCATCGCCGCCACCCCTTCTGGATTTTCGTGCCTATCCCACACCGTCATGGTGACGCTCAGGCTAGCCGCGCCCCGACACTGAGCCGCCATGGTAGCGGCGGCTGGGTCAGATTGCGCTCTCTATGTCGGCATTGGATCTGGAGGCAGTTCACACTGCTGCAGGTTTACTTTTTATTTTCTGATTTTTTCTCGATCACTAATCGAGATTGAGTTGCCTACCGCCCATCAACCTCGCCCGTATCTACTTCGACATCAGCGTCAACTACACCAGCTTCTACCTCTTCATGCGGCCTGGCTATAGGGATACAATGTCGAGGGGATACTTCACGCATCGTGTTTCAGTCATCCCAACTGCATCATGCCGGATCCCATGATGTCCGTCGTCGAGTGCTACATGCATATTATCTGATCAACACGACTGCTGTTGTGTCACCTCCTCGGGCTGCAGCATCACTGCACATGTGTCTTCTCGCCGTTGCATCTTCATCGCTAATGTGCTCGATCTTCATCGAGCCGTTTGTTCCTGTACGACTCGTAGGGCACCCTTGACTCCGGACTCGAGGGGCACCTTGACTACCACGCACGTCTCCAACCTCAACTCATCGATATCGAGCGTCACACTGTCACCACTATATCTCGCATCAGGATTGATCACCTTCGCGTAGAGTGTCTGCCTGTCCACTCACCTTCGAGTTGGAGCATCCACTCCCGCATTACTTCTTCGTTCAGCGCAACCACACCTAGCCGGGGCGCTCTCTTAGAGTAAATTTCACAAACGTATAACTATTTGTATCATCATAACACAAAACTACAACTTTTGTAACTTATTTTTAAAAACTACAACTCCCTATGCATCAAGAAACTAAACTTTTATTGCATAGCCCCACATGTCAATCACACTAATGCTACATGAATTAGGCGCACATGTCATCCAAACACATAACGGAAAGTTGTAGTTTTACGTTACAATGGTACAAATTGTTGTAGGTTTATGAAATTTACTCTATTCTTTTACAGTTTGGATCCTGTGGATTATCCCTGCACCAGGTAGAGTTCAACTTATATGTTGCACTTTGCTGAGAACTGTTACATTTTGAATAGATCTAGTATTTATCAAAGTGTAATGCCTTTGTGCATGGTAATTTTAGGTTGGGGCACACTGGTATCGCTAGCGGGTCTGACTGATGTTTGATGTGATCAGATCAACTAAACGTTTGGCGAATTGATTACTGGATCTATTGCTATTGGCTTGCTGCAGGCTACTACTATCCGTGGTTTATTTTTCTATTGAATAATTCATCTAGTTTATGATCATTTTTAAAATTTCTGCTAATTCTGACGGCTCAAGATCATTTCTTGACAAGACTTCTTGTAGTAATTTAGCGTGGATATCTTTCTTGCTTAAGTTTTGCCGAACTCATGGTACTGATTACTCCCTCCGTCCCAAAATATGTGTTTTTTTAGATTTTCAAACATTTATCTTTAACCATTCATCACCGAATTGATTACTGGATACATTGCTATTGGCTTGTTGCAGGGCTACTACTATCCGTTGGTTTATTTTTCTATTCAATAATTCATCTAGTTTATGATCATTTTTTAAATTTCCGCTAATTCTACCGGCTCAAGATCATTTCTTGACAAGGTTTCTTGTACTAATTTAGCATGGATGTCTTTCTTGAAGATCTGTTGAACACATGGTACTGATTATTTCCTCCGTCCCAAATAAGTATTTTTTTTTTTAGATTTTCAAACATCTAGCTTCGACCATTCATTTTATTCAAGAAATTGTGATAATATTATTTATTTTATTGTGAAATAATTTATTATTAAAAATACTTTGAAGATGATTTATTTTTTTTTTGTATTTTTTTGATAAGATGAATGGTCAAACAATTTTAAAAAGTTAAAAACGTCACTAAAATTATTTTACGACGGAGAGGGTATTCGTTTTTTAGACTTTGAGCATCAGGGGTACTGACTGGAATCGTTCCTGCTACAAGTTACAATCCCAAGAAAATGAACAAATAACAATGCCTTAAAAATCTACAGTTCTCATCTTCTAGGTGTCATGAAGGACCTCGAAGCTTCGGATTATGCTAATAAGTTGCCCACCGTGGCTTAACACAATCTTTACTACACGAAAAAGCGAGTTGATGGTGATGATCGCTAATGGTACATCCCCTCCTTATATAAATCTTTACAGTCCACTCAAACCACGCCTCTGCTAGTAGAATATAAACATTTCGCACTCCAAATTGTACTGTGTAGTTTTGCAGCCAACTGGCTACACATTAATATTTACCAATTCTAATCCCGCCAACTCGAAAAACAGCTCAAAATTAATCTTTATCAATTCTATACCAGAAATGTTTCAATTGCCTAACATTGCCAATGCTATACCTGGCCAACGGGCCCAAAAACGGGCTTAACCGGGCCGGTCTAAATGGGCCATGCTCGGACCAGCTCAGCAGGCTTGCAGCCAAGCCCGAGTCGTGCCTCAGGCCGGCCCGGGCCGTCTAGCCATCACGCCGGGCCAAAAGTACCGGACCTCAAGCCGGCCCATTTGGCCAGCTATAGCCAATGCTGTCTAAACTCGGGTGAAAGATTAGTGATAAAAGCCAAACAATGAATTTCTGATGCAAACATACACAACAAATGAAAAATAGTTAAATTCCCAAGTTGCAGCATACATAACGCAAGGAATGGCACAGCATTTCCACAACTGATGCCAAAATCGTTCAATCCATGCCTTTCAAGAATAGCAGAACAATACAATATAAAATGGCTAGTTACCTTGCCTAACACGTAAGATAAAGCTACTGAACAATATCAATAATCCTTTGGTGTATTGCGTGCAGTGACCAATTCTTTATAGCTTACAGCCAAGTTACAGAGATGATATTTCATATCCTCAGCGCACCAGTGCATTGCACAAGAATGTGTTCATTTGTAACCATGACTACATGCTCCCTGCTCGCTTCTGTGCCACTGCAATTTGCATCAAAATTGCTTACCGCACAAGCAGTATTGTATTAATCTTGTGCAATAATCATCTGCTATTTGCCATTTGAGCTTTGTTGAGGTCTGCAAGCTCTTCGATCAGTTTCCTCTCATCGCTGCTAAGACGTTTCGGAATCTCAACTTGGACACGCACCAGCTGGTCTCCACGAGCATTTGACTTCCCAAGAAGCGGAACACCTTTTTTGGACATTACCAAAGTTGTTCCTGGTTGGGTCCCTGAAGGTATCTTGAGGTCAACTTGCCCATCGACAGTTGGAACTTTAACAGTGGTCCCAAGGATTGCATCAATGTAGGATACCTTGCAAGTATATAGAATGTTTGTTCCGTCTCGCTTAAGAACCGGATCAGACAGAACGTCAATAAAGACATATAGGTCTCCAGGAGGACCACCTCTCCGGCCAGCATTACCCTCTGACCGGACCCTCAACCGGCTCCCAGAGTCTACTCCAGCAGGAACCTTCAGACTGATCCTCTTTGTCTTACGCACCCGGCCATCACCCCCGCAGGTACCGCAAGGAGTGGAAAACTCACCAGTGCCACCACAAGTATTGCAGGTGGAGACTTGCTGGAATATTCCAAGAGGTGTTCTTGTGGAGGACACCACCTGGCCCTGACCTCCGCAAGTTTTACAGGTTGTTGGCTTTGTGCCAGGTTTGGCACCAGTTCCATCACACGTACCACAGGTTTCCAGTCGAGTAATCTCAATTTCTTTCTCTACACCAAACACTGCCTCCTTGAAATTGAGTACTAGATTGTACGCCTCGTCATCGCCCTGCATAGGTCTGTTACGAGCAGCACGGCCACCCATTCCACCCATTCCACCAAATCCCTCAAACAGTGATTCAAAGAGATCGAAAGGGTTTGAGTAATCCTGCAGAAATCAGATATTTCGTCACTTAATAATTGTCTGTGAGCTCAAAATATATGAAATAGAAACCATACAGGAATACTTACTCCTGCTCCCATGCCAGCACCCTTCAGACCAGCTTCTCCATATTTATCATAAATTCCTCGCTTCTCATCATCAGATAAAACCTATGGGCATTACATAAAAAGCTAAATAGACTTAACGAAATGTGCAATCCAGTAACAAAATGATGGAATTTCGGAGTAAATTATGACAGTTGGTCGAACCTCGTAAGCATTGCTGATCTCCTTGAACTTTTGCTCAGCACCAGGGTCTCTAAAAAATAATATATAAATGACTCCTTTATTATTTGATTAACTAGATCCGAAAGATGGTTAAAGCACAGAGGTCTCCATTGTATAAATGTCAAAAAAAAAAGAAGGGCAATGTACAAACAAAACAAAACTCAAGAGATATTCATTTCCATCAGTATTAGCTACATGAGCAACAGAAATCTGTGATTAAGGCTTCATTTGGCACAACTCCAGCTCGAAAAAAACTTTCAAGCCGGTCATCTATAGCTGCGGAAATTCTTGGAGCTGAAACAGTGACCAGATTGAGGTTTTTTGGTTCACTCATGTTCTTTTTTCAGACTACAAACTAGTGATTGCAGGCTTGCAGCTGAAATTAAATCCCGTATTAAGATAGCTAACTTACTTGTTCACATCTGGATGATAGCTCCTTGCAAGCTTCCGATAGGCTGGGAAATAAAAGGATTCAGAACAAACAGCGCAAGGTGACAACACAATATTATGCATAATTCTTCAGCACGTTTTAGAAAACTATAGTTGTTTCAGTATCGAGTAATACTGACTATGGTGCTTTTAATTCACAAGAACATCTTAGCATTGCCTTCAGAATTTCAAAAGCAAAAATAAATAGACTAATCAACCCATGAATATTATAGGCTGATAGCTTCAAATTACTAGATATGAACGCTATCCTATGATAATCTACAAATTAGATGTAATAGTCATCATCTAGCCTTTTAAAAAGAGTATTATACTACAGTGTAAAGAAAATGTCCCTGAAGTCGGAATAGCCTCGTTTGTAACAAGAGATATATCAGTTTACATTAGTAGTATGTGTACACTAATGAGAGTACGTGGAAAGAAATGGAATGAAAATTCACACAAGACAAGAATAAACATTGTAAGTGGTAACATATATGATAATTACAGTTAAAACAATACACTAAGTAATAGATCAGTGATAAATGACAAATTGAAAATGAAAAAAGAACAAAGTGAAAAAAAAACAATTCAAAGCATGAGCAGGTAAGGAAAAGGTACCAACCACTCTTGATCTCAGATTTACTAGCATTTCTTGAGACGCCAAGTACAGAATAGAAATCCTGTCATTTGATATTTCCAATCATGTAAAGAGGATAACATTTTGAGCAGTAACACATAGAAAGAAGAAAATAAGAATAGCTCACAGCTTCAGCTCTGACGATGAAACGTGAACCTCTCTTGCAGCGAAAGCTTGACGCTGGTGCGTGATTTAGTTGTTCGGAAGTGGTCTGTGAATGAAAACTGTAGCTAGGTGCGAGATGTTTAAATCTGCCTCTTGTACTGCAGAATGCAAAGACAGTAAAACGTGCTTCCATCCGTGAGAATATCATATGCATAGTAGTATACGTCCTTTTATTTGACATACTTAAATTACAGGATTTTATAAAAATACAGGAGATAGAGTTGTATTAAAGATCCATGGTAGTAGGAGACAGGATTCTTAAACAAGTATCTCTTCAACTTGCTCAGTTCACTGGACTTATTTAGCATATGTTACATCTTAGCAGGCTCTATCTCCTTATTTCTTGGTGACTACAAAAGAGATGTATTGAAGATCTATTGTAATAGGAGATAGTTTTAACAGAGGTTTACAGTGATTTTATTTTTGTTCTTTTTCTAAGTGAGTTGTCAAATCTTGGATATAAAAGAGGGGGAAAACAGTGGAAGGACCACTTCTTACTGGAGTTTTTTGAGACTGTGTATGAAATAAGTAGATTGCATTGCATGAACTGATGAAAATTGTGAAAGCTAGCAAGTAGAAACAAACCATAGCAGTAACAATGTTTGAATAAAGACCACAGGTACCGTCATGAATATTTTAAAGTGCACTATAAGGTTGAATCATATCTCAAAAGTACACATACATACCCATTTTGAAACGTTTGGATTCTTGAATCAGCATAACTTGCAATTGCAACTGTGGATGATGTAGGTAGCAACCGAGGTTTTTCACCTAGTTTAGGAACCAAAGCACTGCCAAACTGCACTAACGTCATAGGAATGATATTTGCTAGGTACACCGCACGGCTCTAATCTTGAGTATACCACCTGAAAATATTTAAGAGGCAGAATTAAAAGTTATTAATAATGCAAGTGTCAATGAAGGTAACCGTCGCCAGCATGACAAACTATCCCTAACTACTAATCTATACACGTTAGTTAAAACAGGCAGGCCTTAAATTGCGAATGACAGGTAAATTTGAATGCCCATAAACTTCTGAAAATAATCCGATAATCAAACAGACTCTGGAGCATCCATTCGAAGCTTATCACCTAACACGCCACATCAATCAAAATCAAATCAGACTGGAGTAGGAGAGCGCGCGGAGATGGGGGGGGGGGGGGGGGGGGGGGGGGGGGGCAGAGGGGTCACTGCGGAAGGGCCTGGCGGAGGGTGTCACCTGTGGAGAAAAATCGCTGGCGGCAGCTGCACCCGCGAAGGATCCGGCGGGGGCGCCACCGGTGAAGGATCCGGCGGGGGGCGTAACCGGGGAAGGGGCTCGCGGCGGCGTCACCGACAAGCAGGTCCAGGGGCGGCGCCGCGAACCTGCCGGAAGAAACTAGCTTGCTGCAGCCTCTAGATTTCGTGTCTCACGCGTGAGGTAGAAGATAAGGTCCTGTTGGAGCTTGCCTTGGGCCAGAAAGAAAAGATTTATGCTACCGGATACGTGCTGCCGCATGGCCGTATGGGCCACAATGGTATGATGGACCGACAGTGCACAGGAAGTAAGATAATTTATTTTTCTTTTACAAACTACCACTGTACACATGTTACTAGCGTGTGAAATTTCGTTTCAGGTCATAACAACAAATAAAAAGAAACAAAGGGGTATATGTATTTGTGTTGGTCGATGTTCCCAATATAATTACCAATTTTGCTATATTCTCATTCAGGTTTATTTGTTGTCCTTTTTCATTATTTGTTTCCATTTTCGTTTTCATTCAGTGTTACAAATGTGAAACAAAAATTATTAGTGTGTATTCCAACCTTAGCCGTTCCCATCCATTTCAGCCCTAAGATTCAGGGAAGGAGATAAGGAGTTGTGACTGATTGAGTGATGTTATACTAGTGAACCAGGCCTGAAGGTCTAGAGATCACTTCTAGAATACCGTAGAAAATGTGGCCTGCCTCGCTGATTTGTTTGAAGGAAAAAGCTATACGATGCTTGACATATGTATGGCTTTTGTTATGGATCCCTTATGGACCTCCACAATGTTTATTGTTATTCATAAAAAAAAATATTCTCTATGGACCACTTTTAGACTACATTGTGGTTCTTTTATGCCTAAAATTTGATCAATTGCATTTGGTTCATCCGCATAAGTCAAGGAAAACAGGACTGCAGTTAATCATGGACTCCACCACCTCTACGTACATTGGCTGAAATGCAATGTTGATAGTGCTTACTATTTAAATCTCTCACAAGGTGCCACCGGAGTCACTATTCAAGCTCACATGGGGGCTTTCAAAGGAGGAGCTTAAAAATGGTATGTTCATTGTCTTGGTGCTTTAAAAATGGAAGCCTTTAGCTTGCCGGGATGGAATGGTGCTGGCGCTTAAACTTCGTGTCCAAAAGCTAAATACTGAGATGGACAGTTAAGAACTCGTTAATCTTTGGACTGATGGCGAGCCCTTTCGATCATGCATAGCCCCTATCTTAAGAGAAATTCAAGAGCATAGTCTAATCTTTCTTTCTTTTACTCTCTTATACTAGTAGAGATTATAATAAGGTAGCTCATTTGCTAGCAAAACAAGTTTCGAAGGATAACAAGCGGTGGGAGTGGCATGAAACCCGTACCTGTATCATCCTGAACAAATGTAACTCTGTCTCCATTAGTTGAAGTTACCTCTGAGTCGCAAAAAAAAAAGTTTTATTTTGCTATAATAACTCCAAAAAGGTAGATAAAATGTTTCATAAAGGTAAATATATATATGAGTAGTTTTCAATAAACTAGCTTTTCCAAATAGTCTTCATCTCGATCTCTATTCTTGCTCGCATTCCATCCTGCAGTCCTTGCTCCCCAAATTTGGAGCGCTCACACGACTCGCCATCTGCCCCTACTGCCTCGCCACGTGCATAGCGGTGTCAGTTCACACCTGCAGCGCTGTCACGATGTGTTGGTCTGTTTGAATCTGACTTGCATGGCCCAGGCATGTACGGTGTGATGGCATCCTCCTCGTCGTCGGCCAAGTCACGCACGGCCAACACAGTCGTAGCATTGGCATGGCCGATCATGCTGCTCGGCCCCGTGACCCTCGCCGACAACGCAGGTCTGTCGTGTCTGCCTCAACTTGTCACCACCCCCTGTCCCTCTGCAACTTCTCCACCATTCAGCTTGGTTGTTTGATTTTGCGCCCCCCCCCCCCCCCCCCCCCCGCGTTCAAGTTGTTCGGAATAGACGTTGAGCGGTGAATGCCAGTGCACACCCAGTGAGGGGAGGCACTCTGCACCGACTGCATCTGCAGCCTGAGGCAGCGACGAGCAGTGGGTTATACTGTTGCCGAAAAGACTAGCAGTCATGGCTCATGGAGACATTCTCGGTTTTTTTTTTTCAAGATCACGCATAGCAGATCTTGTATTAAGAGATAAGAAAGATAAGTACAACGTGACCTCTCACATGACCTAGAAACAAACTATTAACTACTCGTCAACTAGGTGCGACAAGACCATGAAACCTGACCGGCTCCAAAGGTGTGCGTCTTCTGTGGCCTTAGCCGCAACTACATGCGTCAAATATCATTGGTGCCTGAAAACTCTAACATTCCGCTCATGCTAGAGTGTTCAGAATAAGGACGACTAGAGAATTAAAAAAAACAGCGAGGCTTAACAATAGGTTTTTGGTTGGTGAGCCTACAATGGTTGATCCTCTTATCCAGGCGAGGGCATAAACTTTGCCAACAGAAATGCCAGAAACATGGAACCAAACTTCTCTAATGAGAACACAAATGTGGAGAAGGTGGTTGATTGTTTCCGGTGCTTAATCACAAAGGGTGTAGGGACTGTTGTTCTGAAATCCGTGATGTTGTAGCCGATTGGAAGTCCAACATCGGCCGTGGAGCACTAGCCAAACAAAAAACAGCATTTACTTAGAAGCCTTGGTCTTCCACAACTATGATGCCCGGCACCAACACCACTGACTTTCCGATGAATAAGGCTCGGTAGGTGGAACTCGTTGAGAAGGTCCCTGATGAATGTCCACTTCCAAATGAAACGGTCCGGTGTGGTTGGGTCAAGGTTGAAGTCATGCAGCCGCTCACGTATGCGTAGATATTCGAGGAGGCACTAGACAGAGAGGCCGCTTACCAAGTCTTGCACCCATGCATTGTTGGGCAAGGCGTCCGCCATGAAACGTTTGTTCCAGGACTGTGGGTGAGCAATGCTAAAGAGATTCGGGGTGAGATCAAAGATGCACGCGCCATCAATCCACGAGTCTATCCAAAACAGGACCGATCGACCATCTCCGAGCTCAATATCCATCGATGCCCTGAAGAAACTCGCCATGACTTGTTCTTCCTGAATCGTTAAGGGTACCCATGAGAGGGATGGATCTACGCTTGAGCCAAATCCAATGCAGGCAGAGAGGCAAACTACACATACTTATGTCGGCGACTCCTAGGCCACGCATGTATAGAGGGCACTGAACTTTCTTTCGAGCGACGAGGCATTTGCCGGCTGGTATGCACTACCTCAGTTCTTTGCCGAAGAAAGACTTTCATCACCTTGTCCAGCACTTTGATGACCCAAGGCGGAAGCTGTGGCAGGTTCGTTATAGTGCCGCTGGAAAAGTGTTTGTTCATTAAGAAATTTACCGATCGCCTATTTGCTATTTCTATAATATACAAATACAATGCATTTTCTTCTCCAAGTAAATGAAATCCGTCCAAATAAGAAATTAGCAATTTCAAGTTACAGCCTCGCGCATCCATCCGTGATCCATGTGCAGCACAAATTCATTTATACAGTCGTAGTTCAAACAACCACCACATCACTTATCAACGCATATAGTAACACAGAAGGATACAAGAATGTCTACTTGAAGTAGTAAGGGAGGTCGAGCACGTAGAGAAGGAAGTACGCCCAGATCGCGCCGGAGACGCCGCCGAAGAAGAAACCTCCGGTGAACTTGGCCCACCCGTCAGCGGTCTGGAGCTTGTCGGCCTCCTTCTTGCGCCCGGTGAGCGTCAGCGTAGGCGCCGTGGAGGGCTCACCCTCGTTGAACGAGGCGACACCGTACATGGTGAGGCAGACGCTGAGGATGGTCACCAGCCCGATGGCGCCCAGAGCGCCCGCCTGGCCGTGCACCGGCGTGTTGCGGAGCGGACCGGTGAGCGCGAAGGGACCCACGAGGAGGTAGCCGTGGGCGAGGCCAACCTCAACACCGCGGAGGAGTGGGCTCACGGCGGTGCGGTAGGCTGGCAGGTTGGAGAGGTACCACGCGATGAGTGGGCTGGAGGTGACTGGCGTCTCAAGGCTGCCGATGAAGGGGTCGCCGTTGATGGGCTGCACCACTTGGTATGTTGGCTGTAGATGCGAAAACACAAAAAGGGCAGGTTAATTAAGAGACCGTTTCTCCCTACTACTAAAAAAACTTCATTATACCGCTTTTGAACTGAACATCTAATCTTTCAATTTACAAATTAACTGCACCTTTTTTATTGGATTGAGCACTAGAGTCAGTTAAGATTATCTCACTGCCTTTTCTCCTATACTGACCTTCTCGGGCTGGATGGCCTTCACCGTGAAGCGTGGCCGCCTTGTGAGTGCGGCGCCGGACAGGCCCCTCGGCCTTGAGTGCACCAAGTTGCCCTTCGTCACCTGGCTCGCCATAGGAGCATAAGCGGTAGCCATATCGTCCTCTGCCTCTCTATCTCTCTCGGAGCTCTTCCTTCAAAATGGTAGCGAGGTTTCCCAGCAATGGGCCAATTAAAAGATTGGGATGTTTTGATCCTCAAGCGAGAGAATCCGTGGTGCGCAAGGATCGATGGATGAGCCATGCAGCTGAGATATGGCTCACGGGTGTGTGGCGCTCGTTGGATACAGGGAGCAAGCAACCTATCCCTTATCTGAATACGTGGAGATCTCCTCTCACTGGCTGCTTACCTGGCGCCGCTGGTGTCATGCCACGTGGAAGCAGAATCTGGGGTGCTGATAGATTGGACTTGGTTCGAGGAGTATATATCGAGAGAACAGAGGAATTTGTAATTAGTTACTACCTCTGTCTATATTTTCTAGGCTTTTGTTTAACTGACACTTTCACCAATGATTTTTATAGATTTGATTAAATTAAAAACTTACTTTTCAAATCATCAGAAGAAATATTTTCATAATATATATAATTTATATTTTTAAAACTAATTAAACTTATCAAAATCATTAGTCAAAGTCGTTGTCAACAAAACTTAAAAATAGATTTCTATTAAGACGGAGGGAGTAGTTAGGTGTTCACCCAGAAAGGCAGAGGAAATCGACCGGTGGAAAAATATATTAAGAATAATAAAGATAGCGTTCCTTACATAAAAAGGATATAAAACATGGATGTATTTTAATTTAGACCACATTGGATTATGATATATCAAAATCCCTTTGGCTTATTTGGTGAAACTTGTTCAATCTCTGATGGGCAAAATTCCTGGGAGCTGAGCAAAATGGATGCATAGCTGAGAGGGTACTCCCAATTTCAAAATCATCTGAGGTGAGAAACTGCGTCAGAGGGAAACGAACTATGCAATCAAATACTAACGGCCAAGGATGACAAGCGCATATAACCAAACCAATACAGCAACTCAGCTGAATTGTACGTATGACCAACGCTCACTCCCAGGTACTCCCTTCGTTCTAAAATATGTAATTCTTTTAATTTGACTATTAATAATGAAGAATTTATATTGTTAATGTAAATAAATTATGATATTGGATTGATCATAATACAAACTTTCATAATATGTAATTCTTTATACTAAATATTATTTAATATTTTAGATAATATTAGTCAAAGTTTGAATGAATCCAAAAATACTTATATATTGGAATGAATGTAGTAATCAATAAATGCATGACTTGTGTTACAACTCGCACAACAATTCCTGCGACGAACTGTAATAGTAGGAGTTCAGGTTCAAAAATTCCTGCGACGAACGATATTAAAAAAATAAATCTAGAAGATAGGTCCTAATCCTCAGCTGCTATCTCTTCTCATACGGTAGGCTATTTCTTTTCTGAAGACAGTAGTGATAGCGATAGATGAGCCTGAGCATGCAATCCCTCATGCAGGAGACGTCGAAGGACTCAATAAATCTCAAGTCGGACAATCGTGACTTGCCAGCAGCATAGCGGTGATACTCTTCAAAGACTGATGAAAGACACCAATTCTGCAGCTTTCTGAAGCAGCCCACCAGGCATCCAGTTCGGTGCTAAAGACAGAACAGAGAAATCAAGACAATGGAATGTGACAAATAATTATTGAATTTAGAATATAATTTATTGGTACCTTTCCTCTGTTGCAGTGGATTAAAACTGGGTGGTTCCTTACATCTGAGGACAATAAAAAACGAATCAAATTACTAACACGTCAAGATAACTTCATAATGATCACTTAAAAGTATAAGACCACATCGGATAAATGGGAAAGATGGAGCCTAAATAAGTAGAGTACCAAGCAAGACCCTAAGAGCCCCCATAATGGCATCCAGAGGTATGGAAACGTATGGGTCCTGCAGATGTAAACATTAAATGATACTGAACTTCCTGATATTAGAATAACAAGAATCAACAGATGAACAATAATTAGTGTAAATAAAAATAACAAAACTTTTAAATAAGAGGTTACAACAAGTGGTGTGCTGGAAAGCAATACCATGGCTAGAATTCAACAAAAGGGAAGTCCGGTCAAATACCATGGCTATTTGTCTTTTCATGCCATAATAATATGCTTAAATATATATGTTCTAAAAAATGCTCAAATATTTAAAGATATTACGGAGTACATATTATGTTAAAAAATTCCCGCACACAAATGCTTCATTCATATATAATAAGATTGCGAGGATTTACTACGTGTCAAATTTGCTTCAACAGAAAATAGATTCCCACTCCACTGTATATCATCACGTTGATTGGATTGGATGCTGATACTACTACCATCAGATCACAACTGAGAAACCAAATTTATCATAAACAATTGATATTTAACAGACAACAATTATCGAATAAGGGGAAAGGAAACCAAACACAATGAGGGTACACCCACCTTATTGCATTCAATACCGAACTGGAAGAGACGGATCCCTCCGCCTCGAGGAACTCGGCGTTGGCCTCCGGGTACGGCTTCGGGCAAAGGTATCTGCATCGAAAGAGACCCACACACCGCCGCCGCATAAGCATCCACCGAGGAGACTAGAAACCAATCGAAATCCAATCCAATCTAATCGACGTAGCCCGAGAAACGAAGGTGCTCACATGACGGCACGGAGGCGGAGGCTCCGGAGGAAGCCGAAGCTGGCGGCGTCAGGCACTCCCGAGCGGCACACCCCCGTGTCCACCATCCCGAAGTTGGCCGGCGGCGCTACCAGCCCCACCTCCAGGCCCTCCACCACGGGGCTCTCCTCCTCGCAGAACTGCTCCAGGATCATACCGAATTCCAAGGGTTTCGCCCCCGCTGCGGCGGCGTGGTGCTCGTCGTGGGGGGGAGGGCGCGAACTGGAGGAACGGGCGCGGCGCGGGGCTAGGTCTCGCAACGGTCGATCGGCTCGTCGCGATGACGGGGTCTGGTAGTGGTGGGACGTCAAGGACTCGTCGCCTCTTGCCGCGTCATGGGGCCTGCCTCTTATTATGCTGTCCAGTCTGCTAATGCAACGGAACGGGTGGAGGGGCCCAGAAGATTCCCGTCTGGCACACGCCGTTCTCGCTCTCATCAGTTGAGGTTAGACCTGGGACTCGGGCCGTGCCGGCTGACCCGACAAGGCAAAAAATACGGCTCCGGCACACGCGGCACAACAGATCGTTATCGGGCGTTCCCTGTGAAACAGTTCAATCCATTGTTTAACTGCTGACGGGTGAGACCCACATAAATCCCTGCAATATATACCGCACCCCCACCCCCATCTCAACCCTAACTCCCATCCCCTCCCTTGCCCCGCGCGGCGCGGCCCACCAGCCGCGCCATTCCATCACTCCCACGCTTCCACCTCGCCGTGCCATGCCTGTCGCCCCCACCACTTCCCTACGCCGCGTGCCGCGCCATCCCATCACTCCCACGCTTCCACCTCGCCGCGCCATGCCTGTCGCCCCACCACCTCCCTACGCCGCGTGCCGCGCCATCCCATCACTCCCACGCTTCCACCTCGCCGCGCGGCGAGCCATGCCTGTCGCCCCCACCACCTCCCTGTGATGCACACCGCCGTCTCCTGACCATGCCGTTCTCACAGGCCCCACCACCACCCTCGACTGCGCCATGCACTGCCACCGCCGACTAGGTGCGACGGGTGGGAGATGTAGCCGTCGACGTGGAGCTGAAGATCCCTTGCGTGGGCACGAGTTGTTGCCGTGGAGGTTCTCGCCGGCGGAGCTGCAGACCTTCCGACTGCCCCCTTCGAAGCTACCGCCGTCCCATCCCCATCGCCACCGCCAGTCGACGTGAGCACCGCGTCGATGGGCTGTACTCGCGCCTTTCAGGCCGTGCCGTGCTGCCCGTCGGGCTTAAATCTCACGCACGGCACGGCCTGTGGAACAGTAACATGCCGGCACGGCCCGCCAGCAATCATGCCGGGCCGGGTGATGGGTCGTGCCATTTTTCTGTGCTACGGGCCGCACGATTTTGGCACGGCCCAAATCCCAGGACTAGTTGAGGTTGGGTTGCGGCGTGTGCGAAGATCACAGCGGTTGGGTGGGGTTGTTCGTTCCGAGGAAGAGCAGTTTTTCTACGGAAAATATTTATTTAGTTTTTTAAATAAACGTTACGGCGGTTGCTCTGGCTTTATAAACCCAGGAGGTGTTAAATCAGAGTTTTATAATCTTTTGTCTTATTAAAACTCAATCCAAGATATATTTTTCCTAAACTATGGATTGGTTAAGATTATATTAAAAACTAGTGTAATTATATCACATGCATTCTAGACCTGTTTTATAGAAAGCGAATACAAATAAACAAGAAGAATATATTGAGAATACTAGCTTACCATACGCGCAATCCATGTAAGATGTAACAGAATGACCTGTGAGAACGAACCACCACAACTTCACTCAACCTCAACCCCTCTAGCCCCGCAATGTGACATCAGACAAAGAACTAAGGTCTGTTAATAGAGATCCAACATCTCCGACTCTTAGACGCCTTGAAGACTGCTAACACATATTTTCTAGTTCAGGTGCCCGTGCTACACTAAAGACAGAGCAACATGATACAATACATATATAATACAGAAAGACAACATGACGTATTCTTCTTTCGATAAAGAAATATAATGTGATGTAATTCCGATATGATATAGGTAAAGACAATATGAATTAATCAAGAATTTACGCCGTGAATAATGAACTAACAAAAAACTCATATTGCATTAAGATGTACACTTCATTCAAGAATTTGGTTACTCGTGATACAAAAAAGATAATCTCGAATATTTCTGGTAAAGCCCTTCTTGCTTCATTCAAATTCTCTCTAAAGTGTTATACCATCCTATACACAAGTAGTATAATAATATAAGCAATGAATGCATAATTAACTTTATACATTATATTTATAATAATATAGATTAGTACCTTAGCAAGAACTTATAGTTCATCTTCTCTACTCCAGTCCTCCATCACAATTAGTGATTGATGTCCTGATGATTGACTGTTAAAATTAATAATTTCTTAAGATATATATTTTACTACATATAAAATTTACAATTTACAATAATATAAATAATAACAAGCAATACTTATTTTTTTCTTTAATTCCCACATCATGATGGTTGTATTCCAATACCAGTAATCTTTCACTCCCCGTCCATACATCTGTTTCATGGTATACAAGTTTGGAAATGCTGAATCTAGCTAGTTTTTTAGATTATCTCTTGGAAATCGTGCTTTTTGGCTTCAAGATAGAATCAGTCAAACATGAACAAGCTTCATTGACAGTATAATAAGTGAATATTTGCCAAAATGATATAATGGAATATAGATCACAAATAGATATGAAAAAAATTAATCAATCATGCATTTATTTATTTAAACCTATATTTGTTGTGGTAGAGGAACCACCGGAAGAGGACACGTTCACAACCACGGCTATAACTGAAGTTATCTTCCCCTTGGAAAGATTAACTTCTTCGCTGCTTACCATGAATAAATCTTCTACCTGCTTTATATAGACAGCAGAGCTATAACCTAAAAACAAACTCTAAACCGACTTGAAACAAACTTTAAACCGACTAAAAACAAACCAAAACAAACCTAATCTTTAAAATAACAAACTAACCAGCTCTTATCTAATTCCTTTCATCTGCTGTGCGCCACAACATTTCCCTCCTCTTCAACAGACAGCTCGTCCGCGAGATGTAGTAATTGTTGTGATAATAACAGCAGTTGTAATAACTTTATATGACATAAATGCTACAAATAATTTAGGGATATTTAACCATCATTCTGCCGTTGCAGTCTTCTGTGTTGCGCTACCAACATCAGTAAACCTAGTACTATCCTTTCTGTACAGGAAAGACACAACATCCCGAACAACTAAAATAGATGATCACCTCAGAAATGTTGCATGTATAATTTGGTAATGACTTAGGGGGGCTTTTGGAACGTTGGATTACCATAGGAATTTCGTAGGATTTTTGTTCCTTAGGAGTTTTTCCTAAACGTTCCTTTTAGCTGATGCAAAAATAAAGGAATGAATCCATCGAAATACTTCCTTTCGGTGCCATTTCACGAGAAAATTAACAAGAGGTCAGACCTCATAGAAAAATCCTGGTGCGAAACCATGGCTCTTTCACACGCTTTCGGCCGCGACTCGCGCGCGCTGCTTTTTTTATTTTCTTTCGGATAAAAGGTATCACTCTCTCAGAGCCTCAGTCAAGAAAGAGCGGCGGCAACGAGGCCACTGTGTTTCCGATGGCAATGGCGGCTACCGTCTCCTGCCAGGCGCAGGGACCACAAGGCCTTTCTCCCCACCGCTATGCATGCATACAGGCCTGTAAAGTTGCCGCAACTCTAGCTTCTTCCTCATCTGATTTGCCACTTTTTTATTCCCCAATCTAAGAATCTTTTATCGGTTCTTTATTTGGTTTGGTAAGATTTGCCTTCAAAGGCATTGCGTGTGAGAATCTATTATTCTTTATTTTGTTTGTTAAGATTTTCCTTCCATAAGTATTGCGTATGAACTATGCTAGATCTGGACTCTATTTTCTTCATTGGTAAAAAAATCCGGGTCAAATATTCTTGAGAATATGAGTCATTTTAGTTCGAGCTAGGTTATAAATATTGTATTGCTTGCAAGTGCTGTTTGTTGCTATTTGTAAATAACTACGCAACTAGTGTCACGAAAATTACAGGAAAGAAATCAGCTTAACTAGACAGCTAGTATCACCATTAATTGATAGAGCATAAAATTATTTAAATTTTTACTAAGAAATAAATTATATGATTCACCTTGTCCTTTCAGGAAGGTGATGCCAGGAAGAGGTGCTACTCAGTCACAGGGTCTTGTTGATATTAGCGAGCTTGTGACCGCAGAGCCTAGTCAAGAATTAGGTAATACTTCAATTTTCAGTCACACAAATACTCTACGTAAACTGTTTCGTTGCATATAAAAGATGAAATTAAATTTGCAAACCTTTTTTCAATACAGTGAATCCAAGAATTACTCATAAGAGAGCCAAATGGAGTCATGAGAGAAAATTGTTTCTTATTGGGCTTCTAAAAGATCATGATGTGCCAGGTTTTCGAACACATAATGCTTGGAGTAAGAGGCATGGACAAATATTGTTTGTCGCCTCAATGCAACGTTTGGTACTTCATATACTCTCAGCCAAGTCAAACAAAAGGAGTAGGACTTAAAGAAGGATATTATCGCATTGTCAAAGAATTGAGAGATGAAAGTAGTTTTGGACGGGACAATGAGAGAAACATGGGTGCAGCGCCGGCACGGGTTTGGCTAGTTTCGCTGCTCGCAAGAATAAGTGATGCCCTCAATTGGCAAGATAAAGCATTTCCATATTATGATCTATATGCACTATATGATGGTGAGCTCTAGGCACAGCTTTTATTTTACAAGTGTTAGTTTCATCTAAAAATTGAGCTTTAACTTCTTGTTTTTGACTAGTTTTGTATCATAATTGTGCAGGCCATTATGCAGAAGATAGAACTCAGCATGGTATGGACCATTTTGCAAGCAAGTCAAAAAAGGAATCAATTACTTCAACACAAGCTCATGTGGTTGACACATATCAATCACCATCTCCTACTTTGGCTGCTCCAAGTGATTTAGGTTTTCAGTTCCCTTTTAATGAAGACATCGGGGACACAAATTTGGACTTCTAACAGCCCTCATCTTCTGCTATGCTTATAGGAATATACCAACTTGCTCTTCTACTGAAACAAAACTTGAATCGGCAAGTAGTTGTTTCTCATGTAACTTGTGAACCAATGCATGAAGAACACTGACTTCCATGCGAAAGTTTCTTTTGCTTAGGCTCTTATTTCCAGTTAAAATTTCATTAATACGAACAACACCTGTGTAAGTCTTGATGTATGTATTGGGGTTTTACTAGATGATGGTCATGATGAATTGCCTATGGTAGGGAGAACAAAAAAACACAAACTCATATTCATTTTCTGATTGCCACCGATAGTTTGAATCCATAGTATTGAAAACAAAATAGCAATCAGAGATATTTGAATGTGCAACTAGTTTGTTCTTGTTCTGTTGACAATGGCCTGACGTGAGAGGAGTAAGAAAATGAGTTAGACACTACATACATATATTTGTATCTAACATACAAGAAAGTTTGATGTAACTTACCAGAGTGGAGCCCCTTGGTGATGGTGACCAGAAGGAATGAACTTTCAAGTGAGATCAGCAAGTTTTTCTGGACAAGTTTGAGCGAATACATAGCAGAGGTATACATATGCATGGGTATATGCTTTATGGGTAAATTCCTTATTAGCCATAAAAAACTTGTAGTTCCTTACCAACCACTCACAATTTTGAATTTCTTTATCAACCGCTAATGTTAATTTTCTTTCTTTATTTGCCACACCTATACATTTGGGGACATGAAAAACATCTTTCTGCCATTCTTTCAAATTTTCCTAAATTTTATCATTACTCACTTTAGTGGATGTTGTTTGGTTTTGAGGCTTCTAAATTTCACAAGGAAAAAATTTTACTTACAATTCGAACAATTTTATTTTCTTTTAAGTTCTTTGACCATAATGTAAATTTGTGAGATAAAATTGATTCCTGTAACATTCATTAAAATGGATAATTAGAAAACTTAGTAAAAAAATGATTGAGGGGCAAACAAGTCTTTTTTGAAGCCTCTAAATGTATGGGTGGCGAATAAAGAAAAAAACTAATATTAGTAATTGATAAGTAAATTGAAAATTTTGAGTGGCTAATAAGGAATCAAAATTTTTTTTCATGGCTAATAAGGAATTTACTCGAGCATTGGTGCAATGGCTAGCTTGT
>BCLG01001453.1:91093-109480 GCA_001602295.1 Zoysia matrella | reverse complement strand
GTTTTTAGAAGATAGCTCTTCCATAGTTTGATCTCTTTAGATCAACCAGCCATGTTTTTAGCGTTCAGCACTAACACTAACCATGAGTTAATGATTGGCTTTCTATATGGGCCCAAAATTAATTCCTACCAAAATTTAGACATGAGACTATCTTATAGTAATAATATATATAATTGATGGTGACTTTCATATATACACAATCTGGCAGGTGGAACTCTCTGGTAATTTGCTTTAGTTTTGTTAGACTTCTATCTTAGTACTAGTCACTCCAAATATTAGAAGCGAAGCATTGAGCTAATCTCTACGGCAGAAGATACCGTCCTCTTTCTCGTGACCAAGTAGCCTTTGGCTTATATGCACAGCGAACCGTGTGGTTTAGCTTCCCTCGCTGAGCTCTCGTGCTTGCTGCTGCTTGGATAGGCTGCGTCTCTCAAAGTTGGACAGAGAGCAAGAGTGGTAGCTTTCGCCTCGCGCATACACCCCGCCGGTCTACCTCAGGCGCACCACAATACGGGCATCACAAATATTGTTGAAAAATATTCGATATTATTGTCGATTATGCTTCCTTGTATTGTTTTTCCGTTTGAATGTAAACACTTGAATTTAAAATACGTGTATGCTTTAGAAACCTCTCTAATATAGCAAAACGTTACTAGCTTGAGAAGCTAATTACTCAGAACAGTGTGAACATTTGCATGTGCAGAAGTAGGGCTTGCGTGAATGGGCAAGAAAATTCCGCGGAGGACAAGAGGGTGGTTTGGTGTGGTTGGTACGTATACTACACCTCTCAGCAAGGGAATGTTTTGACGAACCGCTGGATTCGCTGTTTGGCCGAGGCTGGTCGTGGCCGCGTACGCCTGGGTCGTCGAAGCAGCAGGTTTGGCTTTCCTCCTCGACGCCTTGCGGCCGGCGCCAGAGGTGGTTACTGCTGGTCACTCACTCGAATTATTTTCGGAGGTATTCCGTACTGCTCGCCTCGTGTTGAGTGTTGACAACGGCAACCGACAGGGACGGGGACCGTAAAAAGCTCGAGATCTCGCCCACAAAAGTCTCTGCGATTTTCCAATGATTCTTGGGAGGAAAGGGAGCCAGGGAAAGGGATGAGGGCCGGTACGCAACCGCCATCAGCTTTCGCTTTTGTCTCTGTTGTGTGCTGCCCATGCATGGTCATGATAAAGATTGGTCAGAAGTACACTTGCTCCCCAGAAAGCCGAGCAGAAAGGTGAGAATGATTGAGGGAATCTGCTGGCGAGTATGGCTAGTTAAACCCAAAGTACTGGTATTTTGAGTTCAGTTCGGTTCAACCAAATGTACTGCTTATGGACTATCTAGGGGGCGGCCTTGGTCTTTGAAAGATCCACCTCAACCAATTGTTAAATCAACCAACGTCAAATCTCTAAACTGTTCATGAACATCCCATGCATTTCCCCACTTGGACTGAACAAGGTTACCAATCACCCATTAATAGGAGTAGAAGAATGCAACAGCATGTGTCTAGCGAGTGGATTCGCTGTAAGAACTTACGTTTTCTTGGCGAAATCCACGAGGGCTACTCATGGGTCTTCCACTCTTCCTGCGGTGCTCTGCAGGTTTATCAACAACCCCGCATTTTTATTGGCAGGGGCCGGAGAATCTTCGGATTATCACTGATGGATGGCTCCTGGTTGTTGCCAAACGTGGGGAGCCCCTGATCATCACCGAGAGCAGGCTGATCGATGCTTGGAAATACTCCTATAAGAAATGAAAAACAAAAGCATCCGTATGCGCCTAACCTGGGAGCCCCTGAGCAGTCCCCCACTAAACTAGTACTAGTAGCACAGGAGATTAGCAGCTCGACGATTTGTTTAGCGTCGAGGTTAGTTGGGACGTGACGCCGGCTTGTCCCTAGCGTCGTCGCGGCGCGTTTGGCCCGTCCGGTGAGAACCTTCGCCCGCGAGGCGCACGGCGGCAGGCATCGATCGCCCCCAGGTCACGGGCGGCACATGAATCGTCTCGCCCCTCCTGTCTCAGGATCCCGGCAGGCAGGGCCGCAGGGGGGGCCTGGGCACGGAGGCGGAATCCTATGCATGCCGCCGCGCTGGTGCGTGGCTGAATCGTGACGCCGATCGCGCGCCTCTTGGTGATGCGTGCGTTTCGACGTCTAGCTGCAGCTTTCCGGTCGCAATCATGTGTGCGGCTGTAGGAGCTAGAGGCGGGCGTGGTAGACGCGCCCTGCTGTGCTGACGGCGACGGAGACTGCTCGGGTGTGGTGGGAGTAAGCGGTGATGCAGCTTTGGGCTTTTTTCAGGCTTGTGGCAGGTTCGGTGGTAGTGCGTGCGTTCGCCTGTCGAAGGAGTACCGCCATTCTCGACGGCACCGGTTCGTGGAGTGCAGGGGATGGGTTGCGCATCGCTCGGTCGATGGGCGATTGTGCACCGGAACCAGTGAGGGCTGAAGGGACTCGGGAGAGATCGCCAGGCACTCGCCGCTGTTTGGAGGCTCGTCCAAGGAAACAGATGCTTTCACTTGCAACTTTCATCATATCGAAAGAATGCTTCACGGCTTCAAACAGTTTCCAATCACGATCCAGAAACATGCTGCAACCATTTTCATGCCAATTTCAAACGGAAGAACGTTTCAAGCATATTAATTCAAACTATGCATCCTTCCCTCTCGTCAATTAACCAAATCGGCAGCACAAAACCTACAACGAATAGGGACAAGGATCTCAATAGTCTCTATTTATAAAGAATGTAGGCTTCGATCCCACGGATCAATAATTGACGAAAGGCTATCATATACCACCAGGCAAGCAATCTTCACACAAATAGGTTTTTCAATAGATTCAAAGTCAGCGATAACAGTGGTAGTTCACAGCTCCCGCAGTACATAATAGTAGGTGTTTGTAACATCACCGGTACATAATAGGTACTAGAATCCCCAAGATAGTGCAAATAGTTTGTGAAAGCATGGTAGCGTTGCTAACAGCGTCACCGAAACAGCAAAGATACATGGAATATTCCAGGATATTCCTAGTTGAAATCAGTCCAACCTCTTAGCAGTAAAACATGACGCGCTTCACGTTCTCCTTGAGGGCAGGTAGAGGCCTCACAGCAACGCTCCCCGCACCCCTGCTGCGCGCACCTGGTGGAGGGCCACGGCCAGTCGCAGCACTTGCCATGGACCCACTGTCAGAGGTATCTGGCTCCATGTAAAAGCGAGCTCTGAAGGCTGCCAGATGAGCGTAGTATGCGGGAGGCACTACAAGAAACAAAACGCCGGTCAACATTTCACTGAGTAAAACACACTAAACTGTGTAAAGAGTGAACAAGAAATAGGCTAATTTCATCGAGTTGGGCTTACCAATTGATACAGAGCGGGTGCACCTAGCGTACCTGCAAAAGTTCAAACGAGGTTTAAAGGACAGTTGCAAAATGGGTCAAAATATCAGACAAATGGAAAGTAAATATTACGTGTAGCACAGGTTGTTTGTGAGAGTTTGTAGTTCATCAGCTGTAAATTTGTTCTCATCCCACAGGACATGATAATGAGCAGGGCGGCTTGTACCCTGAATGGATGCAAAATTCAAATCAATAATAGATCATGTCATCATGTAATAAATTGAAAAGGAAAGGAAAAAAAAATCAACCTGAATGCCAGCATGGCTACACAGATAGAAATCAAACTCCGTAGGATGGCAAATCTTTGAATCAACAACAGTGCCTACATTCAGAACAACAAACAGTTTCTGATCAGCTTCAAATCAGGCACGTTAAGCAAAAAAAGACTAGGAGGTGCACCAAGAACTAACCAGGAAGAATGTTTCCACTTCTATCAACAGTACGCTGATCATTGTGGTTATTAGCAAACAACCTAGTGTGATGACGCTTCTGGACCACTACAAATGTAACTGGAGGCTGGTAATTGGGCTCCAACGATGCACAGGCCTATTTCCAAAGTTTCAGGAGGACAATCAGAGAAAAGTCGAGGGATGTCAAATAATGCTACTACCAAAGTATGTGTACCTTTCGGATGGCATCAAGTTCATACAACAAGACTTGATAGAACTGTCCCTCACTGACGCCATCCCTGAAATTCAGAACTGTTTAATATATCGAGAATCATGAAGAGAATAAATTCCCACAAAATGATAAGAACCTGTAGAATATGATCCTCTGGGGTTTCTGTCCAGTTGCCCTTTTGAAAGAAATTAGAAGTTCCCTGCACGCTCAAAAGAATTTAATCATTTAGCAGAAATCCAAAAAAAGAGATGCGCGAACAAATCCTATCAAAGACTGTACTTGATCATGCCACCAGTTACTGTCCCTCTTTGTGGATCTTGCCATACTTTGAAAAGATCCTGTATCAACTCTTGGCGATGGGCTTGAGCACTCACTAGTCCAGCATACTTGGTGACCTCAGGCCAGTCTTGAGAAGCAACAACCTAGAATATAGTGAAAAAGGTGAAACTTTCACAATAGAATAGCAGAAAAAAATTAGCCTATCTTTCCTGCAGCAAGTGCTGCACTTACAGCTGCAATGGAAGGACTGGAATCCTCTCCTGGATGTGGATGTGTAACATCCGCACCAAATATAATTGTTGGTCTGTCACTGACAAGAGGAATTCTCCTTGTCAAAGCATCTACAAGTACAGTATTCCTTCCCCCAACCTGAAAGGTATGAAAATTGTAACAACTAATTATATATCATTCAGGTGTGAGTTAACAATATAGTGTGGAAAAGTTTACCTTAACATTTATTTTGAGGGCAACATTTGCAAGATACTGCTTGCTCATCTTGAAAACATGTTTGGTCAGACAGCATTGAGAGACCAATCCAAGATCAGTCTCACATATCCTTTTGAGATCCCCTGACAAACAAAACGAACACTAATCACATAAAGAATTCACTGGTCCTTCTTTCTTTTTTTCTAATTTGTTCTCTTTAAGGGAAATGGATGGTGGTATGCCTTCTCATTCCGGAAAAGAAAAAGAACAAAAAAGCATCTAAAAGAGAACGTAGTGAACAATGTTTGAGTCCTTGAGATTGATCTGGAAGTGAACATACCATAAAGAGAACCATTATTGTCAGGCAGTATTACAATGAGAAGGTCAAGTTCCCTGCCTTGTGGCCTCAGTATATTCGTTGCATCTTGATAACGAGCCTTTAGTGCTCTTTCAACATGTTCAGGCCTTGCAGTCACTGGGGGCAATACTGGTTCAGGTGCAAAATCCTAGGGAGGGAAAAGGAGAATATGAAGGGAAAGTAATACAAGATAACAAAAAGTAGTAAAATATCACACATAGCTGAATGGTATTTAGGACAATGACATACCATTCCAGATATCTGGCACATGATAGCCAGTTCATGACAGAAACCCCTAGCAGCACTATCTTGCACATTTCGAGAGAAGTTGATACAAGCCCAACTGCTGACTCTGCCACCATTAACCATTTTCTGCAAAGAAAATAATTCACACAATAAGAGTGTATCAATTCAGACAAAAAAAGATTATATGAAAACAAAGGGCAAAGTAACGGTAGAAAATAGATGTAAAATTGGTTAAAGTATTGTCAATGGCAGAACATAACCCAAATGACTAAATTTGCAGTTTATGTGTGATATAACTGTGATCCGAATTAACTACCCACGAGATTTAAAGGATTTAACGAACAGGAAAGGGTGAGATGATTATTAATTCCGGGGTTCTTGAATAGAACTTTCTGAATCAATTTAGTGACGAGATGACGTGTAATGAAAGATCAGTCAAGCCAACTAGGCATGAAGCTCAAGTAACCAAATGTACCTTGTTCATCATGTTCCATTGACCGACTCTTGGCAAGACATCCTTCTCTCTGCCACTGTCGTGGTATTTAAGCTGCATTACACAGCAGAAAAAAAATCTGCTTCAGTAGCCACACAAAACGTATGCACAAATATGGGGGAAAATGTTTCTATGTTATTAAAATGGGAGAGGAAAGTTCTCTTAACCCTTGGGGGAGGTAGAACACGGGCTTCAACTGCTGCAAGCCTCTCATCAATTCGTATACCAAATTCCTGTGCGTATGGATCTTCATAGTATGCATTGTGATGTACCGTCTGATCAAAAGAGGAAGAAAAGCAATGATTTAAAAGTTAATTAATACTGGAAAATGATATTAGCATGGTTCAAATCTTGAAACATGCACCAGAAAACAAAAGAAATAACTTGACACCCCCCCCAAAAAAAACAATCAGTAACCTGTAAGATGTCCAGCTCACGCTCTTGAGGACGCTGACAGGTCACTTTAAGTAGAGCAGTAATCTGCTTTTCATTGAGCCGCTTTGAGTAACGCTGTCCTTCAACAATCTTACAGACCTGATATTCAAAGTCATAAGCCAATAAGTAACTTCGTTTAATATGCTGTCACATTCAGAAATCAATTGAATAGATAAAGTTGTCTAATAAATCAAGTTCCATGAAGATAGCTGAATATAATAACCTCCATAGGTAGATAATTTGGCCTTTGTTGATTGCCCACTTGCAAGCAAGGTAAAGTGGTGTGTTGAATACTAAAACCGTAAGTCTCCAAGAAGTACTGCACCACAGTCTTCACGGTTCCACGATCATCGACCAGGAAACTTTTAATGGAAACAACAATAAACCATGTCAATTCATTATCCCTTACATTGTTAGCTAATACTATATGCAAGGGATGTCACACGTACGATAGCTCTCTTGTTGCTTGCGAAGTGAGGCCCGATATACGATACTTCCTGCGCATGTTTCCTCGGTGTGTGACCTCAACCTTCACACCTCTCAGTGCTTTTTTTATCTGCAGAGGAAGAATAATTGTAACTAAGCACAAACAAACCAAACTTACCTAAAAGGTACGATTAGGAACCAAACCTTAACACGATCAGAGTCGGACAATGGCCGAACCGAGATATCTCTATTGAGAAGCTGAGCAACAAAATCAATCACAGGGAGAGGCTCAATAAATGCAGTAGAGGACATATCTGCAAGACCGCATAGAAATCAACCACGTTAACAAATACATTAGAAAACTAGAATGTGTACTACTAGATATCTTTGTCAAAGATCATATGTAAGGAGAAAAATAGAACAAAAACCGAAGGTTGCATTATAGTATCTGACCAATATTCAATGAAAGGCCCATCTGAGTAGGCCTTATGCTTTGGTAAAAGCCACGCCAACTTTCCAAACCCTCACCAAGCTGCTGGCGTCTCCCTAAGTTGGGAGAATAAAATGACCTACCAACAGGAGAATACCTACAAAAGAAACAATCAGGCATTAATAAAGGCTCTGTCATAGGAAACATAACTAAAAAGATATATGTGCCTCAAAGATTACCTGGCAGTAGGCAATTCACGCAGTACAATGTCAAGCACTTGAAGAGCTTCTTGAGGAGCATCTGCTTGTCTTCCAGCAAGAAACATAGCCAAATGGTGGAGATCAGCACGGGCAGCAAATTTGATCGCCACCCTAAATACTCTTTCACGCCTTCAAACATAAGAGGCTGTATTTAGCACAATTTTGCACAAATTCAAAAGAACAGACAGGACAGGTGTCATACCTCTGCCCACCTTGACCACCTCCAAGACTGTCTTCCTCATCTTGCAGAGTAATTTCAAATGTCCTGGAAGTAAAGGGCAGTGGTCCAGCAGTATAAAGGCTCTTTCTTCCGTCATATGCAGGTAGACGCCCAGCCAAATCAGATTGTCGATACAGTGTTACAAGTTCTCCCATGACAGCACGATTCACACCACGTGATGTAACCTCGGGTGTTATAGTTACCTGATTACAAGAGATGGTTCAGTATAAATTACAAAAAAAAAAGTCAGGCATTAACTTTTATGAGGAGCTTACATCATATTGGTGAAGGTCTTTGTCAGGAAGCTCGGCATAGAAATGGTTTGCCTTCACAATGCACCTATCCCCATATGTACCCTTGCCAGGGCGCAAAGGGAATCGAACCGACTTACTTGATGCTGGTGCAAGTTGCATTTCTTGGCCGGTAGAAGTCTGACCACGGATAGCTAGTTGCTGAAACTGTTGCTGAACATGTCCAGAGCTCACCTCAGCCGCAGGCTGTGAGGATGAGCCAGGCCCTGATGGAGATGGTGAAACCATCGGGGCTTGATACTGGACATAAGGGGCTTGGTGCAGCTCGGGAACTATTCTGGGTGGGCCCTGAGGGACGTTTCGTCCAACACCACCTCCCCTATGCCCGCCATAGTATGGCTGCGGCACTCCACCTCCTCTGGGGCGTGGACCACCACGTCCCTGGTACTCACGTGGGTGATACTCAGCTTGACCACCACCAGGATGGTGTGGCCCTGGGCCTCCACGGCCCTGATAATGTCCACCGCGGCCCTGGTATTGCCCACCACCACGGTAACCCTGTTGAGGAACCCAGCCACGTCCACCACCATGTTGTTGAGTTCTCTCAGCTCGCTGTGAGTGACCTTGTCCAGAAGCTCCAGAAGCTTCCCCAGAAGTTTCTCCAGAGCCACCAGGGTTCGTCCTCTTCTTCCTCACCATGATGGGCACTGGTATGACAGGAAGAGATATCAAGATTATAAAATATTATTAATCAAGATTTAATATGAATGAAATGATTTACAGTGAGATAAAGGTAGATTGAACACCCAAACTCTCATCAAGAAAAAAAAAAGCATAATAGGATCTGTTGCTAATGTGCTGCATTCAGGTGGTGCTAACAGAACAGAAGCAAATGAATACTGCAGCATGATACACATATGTGTATACCCATGAGAAATGTATGTTATGTTGCCAAAATAGTGTGGAAAGGAAAAATATGTATAAGGCTTAAGAGAGGGAATGCAGTAGCACAAGTTATAAGAATATACTACTTGAATGGGTTGGCTGATGCTATTTATTGATTTTAGGTTTTCTTCAATTTTATTTATTTGCTATGATTGATGGAAACCTCTATGTAAACAGATTGGCAAGTAGAAGGCAAGGTCAATGTAAAGAGTGGGCATATCATCCTACATTGAGCCACGTAGGGGTGCCTGACCCCTAGTCAGCTATAAAGCCTAAAACTATTTGATCCATTGATCGATATCCTAAACACAGATATAGACACTGAAACGAGATCAACCATTCATGTTATCTATAATAGTACTAGTAGAAAAAGAGCCCTATTTCCACCTACAAAATAGAAACGTAAAGATGAGAAACTTGCCAAGCCTGGCAAGCAAAGCACTACAACTACACACAAAATAGTCAGAAGCCCTGAAGTCAAGACTTGGCTTCTGCGGTGTATGTTAGTTTTTAAGCAAGGCAGCCTTTCTGGTTATTGTTGTTAATATGACGGCTACGGATCACACCAGACATTTTTTATGACTGAGCACGTTGATCAAATATTAACCACAATAATCGCAAAACTAGCACACGGTATAAAGGAGTGAACTTGATACCAAAACCTAGGGAAATAAAGCACTCCATACAAAACAGAATGTGCTTTAATAATATATTTAGCACTTTGAGCTAGATAATTACACAGGCACGAAGTATATAATCAGAATAGGGGAATAGGGGAGATATTAACATTTTCGGACCAGAGTACAGGTCAAGCACTTCACCAAAAAAAAAGCACTTAAAAAGACCAGAGTGTTCTTATCTCACACAACTGCTCCATGCCTCTTATGCCACATTGCGTTCGAAGCCTAAAAAACTAGTGCTACTAGAGAAGATCCGACAAACACTAGAATATCGATAGGCCATCACCGGATCACCACGCAACGAGGTAGAAACACCTCCCAGATCGACGAACAAACCCCGCCAAATCCAGCTGGAGCCACTAATAAAACTCGTACTGCCACCAACACGTCAGCAACACAGCAACGGAGCCACCCTCCCAAACAACGGAACCAGCGAGGCGAGCAGGAGAGAGACCGAGAGAGCGCAGCAGAGACAGATCTAGTAGAGGACGGCGGCGCTACCTTGGCTCGCTCAGCGAACGGCCTCGCCGGGATGAGTACGGCGGCGCCGAAGTGTCGGACTCCCAGCTCCACCAGCAACACTGAAGCCACTGCCGCTCGGTGCTCTCGCCCTCGCGCCCCCCTCTCCGCCTTTTCTGAGGAGTGGGGGAAGAAGACGACGGGCGCTTGTGGTTAACGAGCGGCAGCAGCAGTGCGGCACACTGGGGAAAGCGCCGAAGCGAGCGCAGAGCAGGGGGCGGGTGCCCGTGTCAGTCCACAGTACAGATGGCAACGGCTACGTCGGATTTTGCTTTCTTATATCCATGTTCATTTAATTATGGGGTAAAAAATTTTCTCTGTACTTATATTCACAAAGAATTCGCGGATCATGACTTATAAAGTTTTTCTCTGTACTTGTACCGCGGAGAATTCTCGATCTCGAATACCCATTAAAAATATAATTACAATTATAATTAGTTGAAAGTATATATTTATAATATATATTTACTATAATTTTTTAATTTATTAACACATAATACATCAAACTAATACAAATTTAAATTAAATGTGACATATTAGATAAAAATATAAAAAATAATTTATATGATATAATATTTTATATACTCATATCTCATGAGAACATATTTTTTTATATGGTATATATATATAAGATATCGAGGACGGATATTAAGCTCACCGGCATAAAAACTCCCGTACCGATACCACGTCGGATATCGGGTTTCGTGCCGTTGCCATCTTTAGTACACAGGCCCGGTCACGGGTCGCGTTCCGTTTGGACTCGGAGAATCCGTTGGGGTCAGTCCTCTAGTGGCGGACGTGGGACGCCACTGACATCGTGGGGCCCGGCAGGGCGTGATTGGCCGCCGGTGGGATTAGTGGGGTTAATCAACCGCTCCGACGTGCAAACGACATGGTGGGCCGGCGTCAGGAGTGGATAATCGTGTCGCCCTCACGCCGCTGCTCCCCACGGCGGGGGTCAGAGACGTTTCGAACGCTGATTGGATCGCCTCGCTTTTGTGTGTCTCGTGCACACTACGCGAGCACCTGAATGGCTCGGAGGCGCCGCGCAGGACACACGAGCCCAGCTCAGCGATCACGAACCCAAAAAAAGGGCGAGGAGGTCAGGAGTTATCGCCCATCCCCCAGTGACCGTAATAAGCGGGGTGTGTTTACGCCTTTGTGGGCCGGGTGGTTTGCTTCGCCGGTGGTGGGTCGCTTTCGCTGCCATCCCGTTATGGTTACGGCGTTCAGGCCCGTAAAAGGGAAAGGAATGGGTCAATGGGCGCCGATTGATGCGGCAGCAGGCGTAGTACTGTACAGGCCTAACCCCTACCGGACCATGGGTTGTGCTTCCGGGGCGCACGGGCCAGTGCGTGGGCCACCACTAACTGTGCGCACAGTGTGCGCCACATCGCTCTCCCCGCCGCACTCGTCATGCACGACGCCGCGAACCCACCATACAGTACTGTGGGACCCAGCAGACAGCCCCCCTACTGCCGTACTGCGCGCAAGGAGGAGTAGGACGCTGAAAAGTGTGGTGCTAGCTGGGGCCCGGCAGGGGAGGGGCCGTTGCTCTGCTGGGCCCGCGGCCCGATGACGGAGATGGGTGGAGCCCACGCAGGGAGTACGACGAGGGCTGCGGTGTGGCGGGGCACGGCAAGGCCAGACCCAATGGGCTGCCTCGGGCCGCACGACCGGACCGGTCCGGCCGGCCTTTCTCCAAAGCCTCGCAGAGTCGTAGCGAGCATTACGTCCCTATTCGATACGCAGACCGGTTGCCGTTGCAGAGTCAGACTTTGGGTGCCGCTATCAGCAATCGTACTTGTAATGTACAGGAGAATGGACAACCAGCAATGTAACGCCACGGTATTCGTCTTGTTCTTCATGAGGAATCAAGGAGCTTGCAGCGAACGATGAACAGATTTATCCTCGCTTCCTAATGTGTTTTCTAAACATCCCCTATCTCCCCTCCTTATTTTCTAAAAATCAAATTTTTTACATAGACGTACTAGAATGAACGGAGCGGTTTTTCAGTTTACCATGCCAAATTTCAGCGCCCAACAATATATTTGGTTTTCTTCGTAGCCAGATCTATAACATGTCACAATGGTTCAATAAGCTGTTGGTTCATTTTTTATATAAAAACTTATTGCTAAATTTTATGGTGCTAATTTTATTCATCAAAATTTTACCACGGTAAACTAAGGGCGTATCAAAATTTTACTAGTAGGAGTACTGTGCTAGCCATAAGGCATAGAATCGGCTCCTGGTCCAGAAATGAATGAGCGACCATGAGCGAAATCAAACCCAAACAAAAGCAGAGGAGTACTAGCACAGCATGTGAGTACACAAGCTGGAATGGATAAGCGAGAAACCCTTTGCTGACAGGACGGTACAGGTAGGCCCACAACAGACTCCCTGTCGAAGTCCGTGGTGGCGCTACGTGACCGTCCCCGCGTCCCCAGGGCCCAGTCGGCCCTCGCACGACAGTCAGGCCGGGCCCCGTACCCGTCACCCAGCGGAATGCGAGTCGTAGGGCGACGCTGTCGTCGCCGACGTGTGTCCGCCTCCATCCCGGGCTGGGCCTCTCACCGCTCGAAACGTGTCCCACTGGGCCGGATGGGGCCCACCTGCACGACGGCGTAGTACTGTTGTACTGCACATCTGCACCCATTATGCTGTGGGGCCGCCCACCTCGTCCTCCTGCGCGCGGCTCGTTCTCTGGTTTTGGGCCGGCAGGAGCCACAAGCACCACGTATCCCACGGACCCACCGCGCAGTGGCCGGACCGTGTTGCGTGGCTGCCTGTCTCCTCCCACCACGGCGAATGATCCAACGCCTCTTGGGAACGACAAAAGGGCACGTTACTATCTCGCGCGGCACGCAAGTGCCAAAACGGCCTTGTCTCGTTTTTTAATCGCGACGTGCTGGTTAGGCTCGTGTTAGTGCTTGACGATTTAGCGCGAGTGCTTCCGCGCGCATACCGACTGGTTGGGGCCTCGGATGTTTCGGCCAAAACGAACCAGTCGTAATCGCAGACGTGTGGCGCGTACCGAATGATGGCTACGCCGTGGAGCTATTCGCGCCCTGTGCATGAGTACGATCGTCCAGCTCTTGGTGCGCATGTGAACCGTGCGTGGATCGTTGCGGCCCGCGGTAAAAAAAAAAAACTACGATCCATGCATGCAGCAAGCGAGAGAACGCTAAACAGTCTTGGCACAATTCGGGCTCGACTCCTAGTATTAGCACCCGACAAGCTGTTTCCCACGAGGGCCTGAGCTGCAAGAGGAGACCAATCCGCATGGGCTCGACCACGCGAACAGCGCCCTCGATCGATCAAACAGCTCCGCATAACAGCGGAATGACCCGACCCGACGTGCACGAGTGCAGTTCTCCATCCTATCAATCACAGTGAACGGTCAAAATGGCAAACCCGACCCCAGCTGCTCTAGCGCGCGCACAATCAAGCATCCGCCCGCCGAAAACTGTGTGATCTGACGGCGAGACAGGAGCGCGACTGTGCGATGAAGCGGGGGAAAGGGAAGGCGCGGAAAGCCGGCAGAGGTCGCCGAAGTGAGACGGGGAATCGGGATGGGGGGAAGCGCGCGGTGCGTACCTTGGTGCGGGCGCCCGTTCTCCACCCGCAGCGCCATGTTGGGGTCGCAGATCATTCACGCCCGCGCCGCGGAGAGACGCCGAAAGGGATCGCCAGCCGGACCGAAAGCGCGCGCGCGGAGACACCTCGACTCGACGCCGAGCAAGTTTTGTTGTGTGTTTTGTGACTTTGTGAGCGGTTTGAGGCGTGATGGCACTAGTATGGGATCACGAGCGCGCTCGCAAAGCCACGGGGTCTTATTGGTGGCGACGCGAGCGACCCACCACGAGCGAGGGCTGGCTAGGAGGAGAGGACCGAGGGTGGGTGGGGCGAGAGTTGCAGCTCCCTGCCGCCGGCGTCAGCAAAAGATAACGGTGATGTATGCGGCAAGATATGGTCCAATTATTGCCGCTGGCGCCACGAAAAAATACTCGCCGGGGCGCAGCCGAGCAGGCGGTATGCGGCCTTCCAGTTTTCACGACCACTGCTCCTCTCCTCGGTCGCTGTGTTCTCCAGTTGGTTGAGACATCGAGGTCCCCTTCTCTGCACTCCAAATGGATCGCCACTACCCGTCCTTATCCATCTCCATTAACAACAGACAATAGCCAGGGTTGGTAAAAGACAAGGTCAAAACTTCTAAATAAGGCGATCCCAGTTACTACGTGTATGTTGCACTGAAATGACCTAATTAAAGAAACAACAGAGCAGTACTGCACGTACGAAAAAATCGTAAAAAATTTCCTCCCCGGGATCACTCGCTTGCTGAATCACCATCCACTAATGGTTGTGGTTTCCGTTACAACGTACGACTAGTATATTATCCGAAGTGAGAATGTGATATGCGGGTATCCGCATTCTCCTCACTTGGGACGATAAACTGACGATCCGGCCCAAGTACCAACGTGCACGGACATCTCCGGCCCGACGTACCAAAGCGCACCCGCCCGACCACGGGGCTCGGGACGCCGGTCACCGCGGTCGCTCCTCGAGCTCGGGACCCCCAATGCCGCGACGCTGAAGATTGGGAGCGTCGCCGTTCGCGGTCTCCGGCAGCGCCCTGCCGCCTACAGTCCCCGATGCAAGTCTCGATCTCCAAGGTGGCTCAGGACGTTCGTGGGGTCAGCACGACAGCTGTTTCTACGCAGCATGTGCCCTCGGTCCTCCTGCTCGAGATCCTGCCTGCTGCCGCTGCTACAGCACCATCTCCACCGAGATTTCACCCTGATCCATTATGGATTCTTTTGCAGTTCGCTGCCACGACAATTTGCAGCAATGCAGTTTCCATTTCGAGCTGGCGCATGACCCCATGTTGTTAGAGTGCACGAGCACGACCTCGGCTGTTGAGCAGCAGCCAATGTCGTCCTTGCTGCCCTTTTCAGGCACGCTGCTGCCTACTTTGACTTCGCCGACATACGCACCAGTCTCCAAGGAGTGGGTTCCACTTAGCAGTAACTTGCAGCTTCCCTCTGATCCTTTTCTTGGCCCGGGTTTGACGACGGATGGTGCAGCGGTCTTTGGGCCAGATGAAGCCGTCCTTGGGCCGGATCGTCAGTTTATCGCTCAGGCTGAAGCTATGGTGCTGGACCGTGATGTGGCCGGGCTGCAGGTCCAGGCGACCCGCTGCGCATGTACTGAGCTGAGCTGGAGGCCCACATGACTGACCAAGGAGATACTAATGTGTTGGAAGCCCACGCATCAGTTGTTCAAACTGAAGAAGTCGCGCCATCAGAGGATGCTGAGTTTTTTAGCTCAGCTGTTCCCCTCCATCCCACCGCCGGTTTTGGAGAAGCCGGTACGCCGCCGACCCACACCGCGCCCTCGCTCTGTCTCTGCTGATCCATCGCGCCGCAGTCTCCGTCAGGCAGCTCAAAAATCCGTGGTACCTACAGCTCTGAGGGCAACACATCGTCTCATCCGCGAGCTGGACTTGGCAGGGGAAGGCGAGCCAATCGGTGATGAGGCTCTCAAGAAATACATTACTGTGTACAAGGGCCCCTTACCAAAGAAGGTGATAGCGGCAATTCGTGCGGCCACACGTTTGGCCGATGACCACATATCCAAGGCGGTCGCAGTGCTCGCCACTGAGGAGTTGGCGGCTCAAGTCGAGATCGAAGCAGCTTGAACTGATCATGGATCAGTTCTTCCAGTCGTGCCATGTGTTTCCCAATGAGTGAACAGCTTAACATTATGAATTGGAATGTCCGTGGGCTTAACATGCCAGCAAGACGTGAAGCTGTCCTAGGCATGATACGAGCGGTTAACCCAATGCTCGTTTGCTTCAAGAAACAAAACTGGAAACAATCTCGCCGCTTATCTGTAGAGAATTTTTGGGTACTAATCTGCTGGGCTATGAATACCTACCTGCTGCTGGTACTAGAGGTGGCATTTTGGTTGGCTGGAACACAGATTACATTGATGTTTCGGATGTGTTGCTTAAAGAATTCTCACTCTCCATGCAAATACATCTTCGGTGGACAGACACTTCTTTCCTGATCACCACGGTGTACGGGCCAACTGAAGATACAGATAAGCCACGATTTCTAGAGGAGTTGTTGTCCATTAAATTAGTTGCACCAGTGCCTTGGCTGTGTCCCGGCGATTTCAATCTCATCTAAGAAGCGAGAGACAAGAACAATACTAACCTTAACCGTCGTCTTATGGGAACTTTCCGGAGAGCGCTGGACAGGTGCGAACTAATCGAGTTTGCCTTACAAAACCGCAAGTACACATGGAGTAATGAGCGGAAAAATCCGACGCTGGTTCGACTTGATCGGATCTTTTGCAACAAGGAATGGGATCTGCTGCATTCAGGCTATTGCCTTCAAGCTCTGTCTTCATCGGTTTCTGATCATTGCCCTTTCTTCTTATGCCAGCAAACAAGACCTCGACGAAAAGCAAAATTCAAATTTGAATCATTCTGGACCCGTATTCCAGGCTTCATTGACGTGGTGAAACAGGCCTGGGAGGCGCCTGTACCTGGTGTATCTCCACTCAATATCCTCTTCTACAAACTACAAAAAACAGCTCAGGCTCTTCGTGGTTGGAGCAAGCAACTCTTCGGTAATGCTCGGCTACATTTACACATGGCAAACGAAGTCATCCACCAACTTGACATTGCGCAAGAGGAACGTCTGTTGTCTGCAGATGAGCTTGATCTCCGAAAGGACCTCAAAGCACGGGTGCTCGGGCTAGCAGCAATTGAGCGTTCAAGGAGAAGACAGCCTCACGCCTAGTATGGTTGAAAGAAGGTGACGCATGCACACGGTTCTTCCATCTGCGAGCCAATGCACGCAGCCGGAAAAATTTCATCCCTTGCTTGAAGAATGCAGCTGGCATGTATGTCTGGTCACATGAGGAAAAAGAGCAAGGGCTTTACAATTACTATCATACCATTCTCGGCACACAAGCTCAACGTCAACACACCTTTGACTGGGAGGCTCTTGAGCTCACACAGCTGACAGATCACCATTTGGATGCACCTTTCACTGAAGCAGAAATTTGGACTGCTATTTCTGAACAGCCAGCTGAAAAGGCACCCGGGCCGGATGGCTTTACAGGCACCTTCTACAGAGCATGTTGGGACATTATTAAACCGGAGATTATGGCCGCCTTTGACTGCATTTTCAACCTCCACACAGGCCCTTTGCCTAAGATGAATGGTGCCCTGCTCACACTGCTGCCAAAGAAAGAAGTCTCAGAATTACCCGGTGATTTCAGACCTATCAGCTTGCTTCACTCTTTTGCCAAATTGGTGTCAAAGGTACTGGCACTCCGGTTATCGCAGCACATCAATGATCTAGTCTCTAATGCACAAAGCGCCTTTATTAAGAAGCGTTGCATACAAGACAACTTCCTCTATGTGCGTAACTTAGCGAGAGCATATCATAGATCAAAGAAGCCAGCACTGCTCATGAAACTTGACATCTCAAAAGCCTTCGACTCCGTCTGTTTGGGAATATCTGCTCGAGTTACTTGATAAGCGTGGTTTTCCACAAAAGTGGCGCAACTGGCTAGCTCTGCTCCTCACATGGTCATCCTCATCTGTACGGCTAAATGGGGTTCAAGGGCCATGGATAAAGCATGAGTGCGGACTTTGTCAAAGTGACCCTCGTTAAAAATTGATCTCCACTATTTTGGCCAAACGACATAATGGGCCTTGACCTACACGCTCTGATCGGAGGTGCCCAACACAATATGGTTGATGGGTCTCTGTCGCCAGCACCACAATAAATAGAGATGGAGCCGGCCGGTACGAACACCGAGGTTCGTCCGTACTGCCACAACCGACCGACAAAACCCTAAAACCGATCTACGAGGGGGCGCTGTGCCGACAGGAAGCTCCACCGCCGTCACTGCAACGACGACCGCCGTCACCGGGAGATCGACGACGTCGTCGCGACTTTCACGCCGTCGCCCGTCTACTCCGACCATCGCTGCCTTAATGCAGAAGGACTGCACCGACAAACAGGCGGATGGCCACCGGATCGTCTTCTTCGACTCCGGCGACGGGATCCATGGGATCCGAAGGTATTTGACCACCTTCGAACCTCTCCCATATCTTTTCCCGACACATTAGACTCTCGGATCTACATTTCTAGGCACGAATAGATTACAACATTGGTATTGAAGCCATCTCTATGGGTGGATCCCGACGAGTCATGGAAAGAGCTCGCCGGAACCCTACCCGTGAGCACATCACAGAAAGGTGAAAATGAAAAGATGTAGCCGGCGCCGTAGCCGCCGGACCTCACTGTGGCGGAGGCCCTCGGGCTCCGCGAAAGATCTACGCCAAAAGAAACTCTAGCCACCATCATCACAGGAAAGCTAAAAAAAGAGAGGAAA